>JAOWCC010001751.1:9643359-9845350 GCA_030867875.1 Actinernus sp. WN-2022 | reverse complement strand
TTGGTTCAGCTTAGTCAGTACATTGTACCAAGAACACCTGTCAGAGATTTAAAAAATCAAATCAGAACATGGAGAGGGAGTAATATATAGAAAACTACAAGTATGATCAGTTTCTGTGGCTGCTAAATATACCTCTTATTAACCGAGTGCGAGGCCCTACCGTAAATTATAATGGCTCCTCGTAAAAACGAGGATCCATAACTTATGGTATAGGGACCGAGCAAACGAGGTTAATAAGATGTTTATTATGTGGCCTTTTTCGTTTATTTTGAGACCGGAAGTGGGCGAAAGGTCCGTAAGGGTAGTTATGGACCGCAACTAATTGACCAATCATAGCTCGCGAAATACATCACTTATGAACAGGAACTGAAGAGCCGTATTTGGAATTTCTTGAATATTTGTCTTTTTCTGATATCAGCAGAAACGCAAAGTCATGATCAAAAGTAGGCAAAAAGCAAACCGTACCAGTGATTTGAGCTAAGTGATTTTAGTATCGCCTCGAGTATGCTCACTTCTCAACCAAATACAATCAGTTTCTTAAAGTTGCGATCACTGATCTACCTGACAAGAGTGTGTCGATTTCTTGCTCAACTTCTTGAACTTTAGAGCAGGCGACAGTCTTGTAGAAGTAGTACATCTTCGGTAGCTTGTCTTGTCACTGCCTGATTGGCTCACGAGTTTGGTTACAGTTTCTTTGGTAAAGCCGTGGCGCTCGAGATCTGCCTTCTTTAGGACTTGTAACATCTCGGTATCGGTGAGCGAGAAGTCTCTGTTGAAGACGCGTAGAGTGATGGTATCTCTCACTGCAGCATCTGGATAACAAGACAAATACAACATAAACTAAATAAACCACGCTATTATCTAATTCATAAAACAATATCGTCACAAAGGCGTTTCGTATTTTAGTGCAAGACACTCTCGAGCGCTCGCGTGCTGAACACAACTGCGTTTGCGCGCTGAAAGCTGATAGGCTTTAACAGCCCCCACTTAATTGGCTCCTGCGCTTAGAAAACCTTTCAAGTGTTGAACCGGTCAAAGTTTGGTCTATCAGTATAAAGTCTACCTTTTAAAACAATCTAAGAACTACATCGCATAAATTAGAAATGAAATAAGGACAAGAAGAAGCACACTTTAGACTATAAACAAACCTGCTGCATTCGATATGAAAATCACAGCGAAAATGGCGAGGAAGTTCATAATGCTCCAAGTGACTTGAGGTTGTTCACGTTAACTTTGGTTCAAAGGCCTGATCGAGGAGATATCTTCTCACTAGGAGTCAATCTTGAATATGAGAAGACAAGGACAAATGCAACCTGTTTTATAGGAGCCTGTTGCCATTGGACTGTTTCACTACGGTTTCTATTTTGCTTTGGACTCGCTTCAGCTAACCTGTAATTTCAAAACAAACTGGAATAATTTAACATTTACTATACTCATAACTAACATGTTTACCGTTTCGTCAGTTGTTTAGCTTCAGCTCTGTTTAAACGGAACATACAGAAAAGAGTGAATGCGCATGCAAGAAAAAATACCGACAGATGATTTCATTTTACTTCCATATTATTGTTACACGATTGTGTGCTTCCCCTTGTGATAGCTGCATGTGTTCTGCAGCCTCAACCAGTGCTCGTCTGTGTAACGATTTTTGCCGCGGGGGAGGGGGGGGGGGGGGCTATATTCGACTGGTAGGGATGATCATCGTATTTTTTTAAGGGTTTGAAATCGGCGATAAATAAAAAAATAGGGTTGTCCAAGCGAAATCCATTTCTTAGGGTGATTTTTAGACCATGAGGCATATTTTAGGGGTGGGCAATTTTTCACGGCTTGATATTTTTAGGTATTTTTCAAGGTTTTCCGGCGACGGTCATCTCCGTACCTTTTTACCTTGAAGAACCCCCCCCCCCCCCCCCCCCCCCTCGGATTTTTGCCGGCTTTTTCCTACGCAAGTTCTTCACGTCTGAATTGATCAGTTCAGATTAAAGACGCAACAATAAAAAAAAGATGTTTCATATTTACCAAGAATGGTGGTCGCACAATTTAGTGCCAAATTAAATATTTCTCTAATTCGAGCAGAATACCAGTTTATCACTCTTAAACCTCTTTCCTCTCTCCCTCTCTCTCTCTCCAGTAGAAAGAAAATTAAACACATGACGAAAGCAACACTGATTGCTCTCAGCCGAACGATAGAAAACATCTCAGTTCAGTTTTGCAGAACCGATGGCGCAAAACAATTAACTTCACATGCATAATCTTAGGATTTACATATATGTACGGGTAAGAACGATTTTTGATCGCTAGAGTTCTTAGCTCCAGGGCTTCGTAGCTGCGAGTTTTTCAAGATAAAGAACAGTTACTCAAGCTAGTGATCACGGGGCCTTTCCATCTTCTTGTCCGTGGTTTATACTATGTGTAATGGCTTCCGTTTCAAAAACGTTCGAGAAACATTTTATTACGTTTTCGCTGTTGACTGTAAAATGCTGCGTGAAAACGCGTTAACCCATTTGAATCACACTGCTTATCGTTCGGCGTGAATGAGGCTGCGCACTGCGTTATCGAAAACCAAAAGAAGACTGATATAAGAAAGAACACGAGTTCACGTCTCATCGCCTCACAGCCCAGTCGCCCCTTTTGAGTGAATGAAACGGCAGTATAGATGAGACGGAAAGAGTTGGGGCATACGTAATTCTGGTGATAGCAAAACAATTAAATTTATACAAAAATTGAGTCATATGCCTGAGAAGGAAGCTCAAAACTTTTATTGTCACCCCGTGAGCAAGATTAACAAATATCGACAAAGGATCTCAGTTAACTCTACTTGGTTTAATTAGTGCGAGTATCAGCTAGGACATGACTTGTTTGTATGGATGCGTTACTGCGAGTGACTCTGCCACAGCACCAGCATGCACCTCAACCTGCACGGACTGCGACGAAAGCGAGCTTTTCCCCCCGCACGTTTCTTGCCCTCTAAAGTGGATCTCGGTTTCGGCCTTCCACGTCTTCCCCTTAGTAAGATTTTTCATCTTCATGTCCTGGCTCCACTTAGTTACAGAGAGTGTGTAGGGCAGGTCTGGTGCCCAGCACACCGCGGCAAAACGGTATGCTCCGCTGGCGAAAAGAACGAAGGCTCTGCTATCAAATACAAATTACCGAGGGTTTCAACTTTTTTAGTAAATAATTTTATAACTTAGTAAACTCACAGTGAATTACAAATTAAGAAAACTTCAACCTGTTAGTCTTAGGCTTATCTTTTAAGTAGTTTTCTTATTTTTTGACAAAACAGTTCACAAATGGATGCTTTTAAGCAGAAATTTTAAAATCACGGTATGTGCCTGTTGTTTCATTTCAGTTTTCGCGGGAAACTGGGGGCGGCCGCGCGCCGACAAGAAATAGCAAATACGCATGCGCGTGACGTTTTGCCGCGGTGTGGGTGCCTAGTAACGGTCGACACGATAGTTGCTATACATTATGGGCTCAATACAATTATTATTTCAGATATTTGTCTTATGCTGTGAGTATACACTGACAGTCGCTTCCGCCTAGTAGCTTAATAGGCGAGCAATGAATACAAGAAAAAAATACCGACACATTAGCTCCTCTGTTCTCGCACGTTTATTTGCTGTGAACGCTTGTTCATCCCGACACAAACGCATCGTTAAACGCTCGTGATTTATATATAACTAATTCAAAAAATATTAATTTCACTTAAATATCGACCAATAATGCTCAACTCAAGGGATCGTATACACAAACACTTGCCGTTATTATCGATTCCGTTGTCACAAACCATTCACCTGGCAAAATTCTCATTTAAATCTATAGTTACCTAGCTGTCGGAGTGGGAGGAAGTTTTTTGTTGGCCATTCAAATGTCCAAACTTATCTAATTTTACTGAATTCATTTACACTCAGTAATTTCAAGAACAACTTTACCAAGTTAGCGCAACGGTGTGCACTTTTACGTTGAATCTTACTCAATACGGAAGTAAATTTCTGTCGCGTTCAGTTTAAGTAAATATTTGATATCGACACACGGTCCGTTAATAGACAGGGTCACAGTTGGAACAACAGAAATGTAAAACACCGTTTGGGGTCAACCGAGAAGTGTTGATAGAAAGGGGCCGGAGGGGGAGAGGTAGCATTGTAGCTTAGGCTACGGTTACACAGTACCGGACGAATGTGGATCCGTATCAAAATTCGTACGGTTAGGCCTTTCGTGTACACTGATACCTGCTATCCGGACGAATTTTAGACCGCCTAACCGTACAAGTTTCAGACCTAATAAAAGCGTGTACAGTTTCGGTCCTGTATATACCGGTTACAAATTGTACCGATATCATATAAATACTTTGACCGGTTTAATTTTGTACCGACTGCGCAGTTTAGGCTTGGGACCAAGTTAAATTTGGCCTGGCTAACTAGCTTAGTATACTACAGCTTCTACAGTTCGAGTGATTATATATTTTCGGCTGTATTTTCATTAAAACAGGACGGATTAACAATGGCAAATGTGAGGTCCCAAATAGCGGTTGTTATTCTTGCCTTGGTTTTAGGTTTAACGGGTTTGATGCAGTACTGCAAAAGGCGCTGAATACAACAATTTATCGAACAAGGAGACGAAGATGTATACTTATGTTAAACTCTGGCAGTTCTCATGCACTTAACAGAAAATGCACACCGCCATCACCGCACAAGAAATAAGAGGAGATTTTGGATAGGATTTTGCTGTTATTCTGTCCTTTGTAAAAGCACTTAACGTTTCCTTGTTCGGAAAACCTTCCGCATTCGTGTCATTCACCAGGATTCATTGAGTCATCGTCATCTTGGATCTTGGATATCTCTCGATAAATTGGTCCAGAATATCGTCATATTTAGCTTTAACGGTAGCCCAATCTAGACCCAGAGACGACTTTTCCGCCTTGTAATCGATAATTACAGATAGCAGAAGCGATAATTATTCGTCTGTCCAACAGCAGTTGGAGTTTTTCTCCGCACCTGCCTTTAGCTTCTGCGCATGAGCACATGGCAAAAAATTTCTGACCTGGCTATATTTATCCGATACAGTGTAAATCACTGTACCCGGCGGACGAATTTGGAACCGGAACAGAATGTATATTCAGATCAGTTGTGTTTACACTCTGTGTACACTGTACCTGGACGAATTTGGATCCGGTACGTACCTGATTTCTCCAGATCTGAAACTTGTACGGATAGCTAATCTAAACTAGACCATTTCAAGGTCGCCATTACCACTACGATATCTACTTCAATTAGCGATAGCACCGGTGCTATTGAAAAGAGCTCCTGAAAATTAGGCAAAATCCCAAATTTGAGAGTTATACCTCACCCAGAAGCCAAGATATAGTCAACTAAAGTGCGCTATTTTTACAGACATTTGTATGAGGGAGTGCAACAATTTGCACCCCCGCATACAAATGTCTGTAAAATTGTCTTACTTTGTGGGACTGTATCTTTTCTCACATACAAGATATAACTATCAAATTTGGGATTTTTACTAATCTTGAGGTGCTCTTTGTACAATCACATACATTGTACATGTTTGAGAATCTAAAAGATCAAGTAAAAGAGCTATGGTTGATACGTATTTTCAAAGTACTTTGCGTTGTAATATCCCCGGAACAACCCACTGGAAAACAGCTGAGCTAGCGCGCCCACAGGCAGCCCAATCTCAAGATTTGTGTATTTATACGCTTACAAATATTGCTTGAATAGTTCATATTATAAATCCTTCCAAAACATGTATGTTAGACAAATAAATACACGACCTCATCCTACAATGTTTCAGTTGTGGTTACTCATACCTCTGAGCTCTTCTAGGGTCGTTTCCGCTGTTTTTTTTCGAACCTCTTTCCCTCACCTCCTAATAAAATGAAAAGGCTGGAGACAACCGACAAATATACGATGCATAACCTGTAATCTTTGCCTCGAAAATCACACTTCGCTCACTCCAAATAACTCCAAACTACGGCAGGCCATAGAATGACAAATGAACTCATCCCAACCCCAATTTTAAGATCCAGCGATACCACAGTATGGAGAAATCAAACAATTTGTCGCCCATTTTCAAGTCCTTCGAGGTTGTCAGCCAACGAAGTTGGACGGCGGAAGTGCAACCGTCAAAATAGCCCGGTTAGGAGACAACCTCGGTATGACGAAGGACTTGGAAATGGGCGACAACATCTTCGATTTCTCCAGAATGTGGTATCGCTGGATCTTAAAATTCGGGTTGGGATGAGTTCATTTATCATTCTATGTCCTACCTTAGTTTCGAGTTATTTGGAGTGAGCAAAGTGTGATTTTGTGGCAAAGATTACAAGTTATGCATCGTATATTTGTCGGTTATCCAGCCGGTTGCACTTCCGCCGTCCAACTTCGTTGGCTGCCAACCTCGAAGGACTTGAAAATGGGCGACAAATTGTTTGATTTCTCCATACTGTGGTATCGCTGGATCTTAAAATTGGGGTTGGGATGAGTTCATTTGTCATTCTATGGCCTGCCGTAGTTTGGAGTTATTTGGAGTGAGCGAAGTGTGATTTTCGTGGCAAAGATTACAGGTTATGTATCGTATATTTGTCGGTTGTCTCCAGCCTTTTCATTTTATTAGGAGGTGAGGGAAAGAGGTTCGAAAAAAACAGCGGAAACGACCCTAGAAGAGCTCAGAGGTATGAGTAACCATAACTGAAACATTGTAGGTGAAGTCGTGTATTTATTTGTCTAACATACATGTTTTGGAAGGATTTATAATATGAACTATTCAAGCGATATTTGTAAGCGTATAAATACACAAATCTTGAGATTGGGCTGCCTGTGGCGCGCCACGAGCGACTTCAATCTTTGCGCGCTTGTCACAAAACAATAGTAGCCTCGTTTTGAGGCAACCACAACGATAACAAAGCCGCAAAGCATGCTAGGCGAGAGACCCGGGCCTTTAAAGGGGCCGTCTCACCCACAGTGCTAAGCGGCTCACATATCATTGCGGCCATTTTCGATGGCATCGAAATCCAGACTTTTGTGGCAGTGATTTTAATCTTCTCTACATCTCTGCCATCCTTCCAGCTATCGTCAAAAAAATCATACTAGGCTGAACCTTTTTTATTGCTATTCCTATTGAGCCTCTTATTTAAGTGTTTTAAATTATTTGGTCATGCAAATTTTAGTTTTATTTCAGGTGGCCGTAGTTCTCTGATGGTGCCAGTCTCGTTCGTCCTCAACGAAAGGAAACAATTGTCCGTTTGTGTCCACGATTTCCACCTACAACATGGAGAAGCTATTCTGACCATTAATATTTATATGTAAAGATATATTAGCGCTTAGTTCGAGTATCTACTATCTTTGAGCCGACACGTGACCACAATTTGTAACAAAACTCCACTTGAAGAACAGTTTCCTAAAATTATTTTCAGGGCTTTGGCGTTTAACTTGTGGAAACAGGTCTCTCACTGGTTTCAAAGGGCGGAATTCGGGCTTTTAGACAGTGATTTTGCCGAGATTTTCGTATTCATCGGGTTGATCATTTGAAGTTTATACTCGCACGAAATTTGACAAACAAAGCCGTGGAGCTGCATGATAATAATTTCCTATTCAAGCGAGCTGTTATTCGTTCACTGTTCTCTCTTGAACTGATTCTCTGGAACCAGCAATGAGATTTACTGCTAGCAGATGCTCTCTCTCTCTCTACAGGGAAAAATAAAACCGAGGGGAGAAACCTCTCTTTTCATAATTATTATTCTCTGTTTATAGTACTGATGACAGGGTTTGGAAGCGACGGGTATGGAAAGCCATTTGGTGCAAAATTCAAGGTGTTCAACTTCTACCACATTCAACAAATTTCGTTCAAGCTCAAGTATTTTTCCACTCAGATTCAGCAACACTGTTTTCAAGGTCAAGGATATCACAGCATCACATTCAACATCCGAAAACTCATTCTAGGTCAAGCTAGTATGTTCGGCTCACATTCAATAAATTATTTTCACGCTCACAGAAAAATACGTTCAAGGTCAAACAAAAAAAATGTCGCACATGTTCTAGGCAGGAAAACACGATAAACAAACTCAAAAATACTGTCAACAAACTCAAAAATACTGTCAACAAACCGCGGGACGTTGTCAACAAAAACACGCTCGTTTCCAGGCTTTCTCCTCATTGCCTCAATCTGGTGTGCACCGAAATCAATATGGCGCCTGAATCGAACCATGATGGCCGGATCAGTCACAACAAACTTTTGGAGGATCTGGATGGGAGAACGTTTTTGAGTCAATCATTGAAGTATTAAACGATTATGAAAGGTATTTTCATACATCTGATCTATCTGCTCGAGAGAATGTTGTTATCAGACTGGAATCTGTTGTTGCTCTCCTTCAGCAAGTCTTATCCTCTGCAAGAAATCTCCAATGCTCTGAATTTCTAGAATAACTGTTACGAAATATCCGACTATTGCTCTTGGACTGGAAGCGGACTACGCGGCAGTCCTCTTCTCAGTGTACACAAGTGGCTATTTATTCCTATAGATCTCCTTGTGTTTTTAACTGCTACATCTGGCAGGCCGAAGTTTGACATTAGTGAAGACACCTTAGTGCAGTTGAGGTCATTTGGATTCACGTGGACCCATATTTCCGAGATGCTATTAGTTTCAAGGTGGACAATTAGATGAAATAAAATTTGTTTCTCTGATAAGAGGGAACTTCTTTTGGGAAACTGTTTTCAACTCTGATCTTATGGCCGATTCATCCGCGCCATTTTCCAAATCGAATTCTCCCTTTAGCAGAACCATGTCATATTTGATTACATATTCGTGATCCTCGCTGATTTCTTCATCCTTAAGGAAGTTTCTTGGGCAAGGGAACTTTTCTTTTTCCAATGCGCAAAGTATTTTCACCCAATATGTTACACTGGTATCTGAAATACATACAGACCCAACTATAATGTCGTATTCTAATAATTTATTACAGTAATTGTTTCAACATGTTGCATATTTTACATTATATACTACATATAATTCTGACCTAGTCTTAGGACTATATTACATGTAAACCCGACCTAATCTTAGCCTTATATTTATTTTCCTTGTGGCAGTGGTTAACTCGAAAGCTTAAGCTCCTTTAACCACTGCATGCACACCTTCATCTACATTATTATGTTTAAAATAACTAGTTATTCCATTATTTTATGATACCTGCACGAATCGACTGTAATATAATTAAATGAATAGTGTAAAATAAAGAAAACTGAAACTGATGCGATGGATGGCGAGGCAGAGCTAGAAC
Organism: Actinernus sp. WN-2022; assembly: GCA_030867875.1. Classification (NCBI taxonomy): domain Eukaryota; kingdom Metazoa; phylum Cnidaria; class Anthozoa; order Actiniaria; family Actinernidae; genus Actinernus; species Actinernus sp. WN-2022. Next base: position 9,836,070 of record JAOWCC010001751.1, on the reverse strand, counting down.
TGGTTGAAGAAGACTTTATGTGTTTGGCACTGACTAAATAAGAAAATTCCTGGAGTTGTCGCGATGCAAACGAAGCCAACGAACGGATTAAATCTCTTGTTCAGCCAACCAATGCCTGTGAAGAGTTTCGAGCGGATCCAGAGTTCAACCCTTCGCGGATGCATCTTCGAATTCTGTCATCCGGCTACAGAAGCTTCATTGATGGCACTCGATCCACCTTCGGCCTCCATTTTGACAAAACCGCGTGCTCAACACCAGATCGGGGCAATGAGGAGAAAGCCTGGGAACGAGCGTGTTTTTGTTGACAACGTCCCGCGGTTTGTTGACAGTATGTTTGAGTTTGTTGATCGTGTTTTCCTGCCTAGAACATGTGCGACATTTTTTTTGTTTGACCTTGAACGTATTTTTCTGTGAGCGTGAAAATAATTTATTGAATGTGAGCAGAACATACTAGCTTGACCTTGAATGAGTTTTGGATGTTGAATGTGATGCTGTTATATCCTTGACCTTGAAAACAGTATTGCTGAATCTGAGTGGAAAAAATACTTGAGCTTGAACGAAATTTGTTGAATGTGGTAGAAGTTGAACACCTTGAATTTTGCACCAAATGGCTTTGCATAGACGGGTGAGCGGTAAATATTATAGTGAACAAAATATTATAGGCAACGAAAATCCGCTTGGTCGACCCGAAAAGAATTGAGCAATTTCCTAAAATCATTTTGAGAGCTTCGGCATTTAACTTGTGGAAACAGGTCTCTCTCTGGTTTCGAAGGGCTTTCACGCCGTGATTTCGCCGAGATGATCGATCAAAGTTTTTGACAACAGAGCCGCCGTGATAATAATTTCCCATTGAAACGATCGAGCTGTAATTCGTTCACTGTTCTCTCTTGAACTGGTTCTCTGCTACTGCCAGCAACGAGATTGCCTGCTAGGAGATCTCTTTCTCTCTCTCTGTCTGCAAGTAAAAATAAAACCGGAGAGAAACCTCTCGCTTTCATAAATATTAGTATTACCCGGAGAGAGTGTTCTCTGTTTATAGCAGCGACGGGTGAGCAGTAAATGTTATAGTACAGCCAAGTACTGCTGTATAACACTTTGTTGGCTTCACATTCACCTTGTAAGGTACTGTTAGTTTCATCAAGGTCATCCATGTTCAAATCAAAATTATCACTGATGTCACCAACATAAAGAATATATGCTTAGTTCGTGAGCTTCCCGCCGTGAATAAGGGTCAAAGTCCCGGATATAAACAATAACAAAAGTACGCTAAGCACTGTGGGTGAGACGGCCCTTTAAAGTGTGCTTTGATATAAACATGGCAGACACAAAGTTCCATTTTTACCACAGTCAGTCCAAGCTATTGATTTAGGAATGTATGGGATTTTTTTAGAAAAAATCTGAAACTGTAGTAAAACAAGAAATAAAGTCATGAAATATTACCTGTGTGTTAAGAAGTTGTTCCTGTGTTTAATTTTGGTTTGAGGCAATTCTATAAACGTTTTGGCTTGGGCTGCCTGTTCTTCAACCGAGTGGCCTAGAACCAAGTCTATACCCATATTTGGTAACAGTTGCACATAGGCCATTTTGTTGCCGCTGGAGTTTAAACTTGCTTTAAATAGAAGGTCATTTCAACAGCATTTCAATGCCAATATTCACCAGATGAAAGATAATAATAACTGCTCCAAGTGAGAGGCAGTTTCAGTTCTGGAGAGAGATGAATTCCTGAAGAAATCTGTGCAGTACTAGGTGAGTGGAAGTTTATGTAGCCTAAAGGGCTAAGATACATTTGAAGAAACTATTTATGAAAGCTTCAACTTCAAGAGGTCAAGTGTAGTTTATGATTGCAACTGAAATTTCTTCAAGAGTTGAGATGGACTTAGCTTCATTGAGAGTCACTGTACTAGTTCACACAACTTCTTGTTTGGTTAGGGTTGTGGTTCGGGTTAATTTCAACAAGGCGAGGACAAGATCGAGCGGAGGACAAGATGGCCGACGGTTGACTGTCAAATGGCGAGAAGCAAAATCGTGGTTTAATGAGAAGGAAAATCGTTTGAAACTTGAGTTGAATTATATTGAGAGAGTTTAAGATGTCTGAAACTGCATTAGAAGCTCGTTTGACTAAGATTGAAAAGATTTTGACGGATCTGAATGAATCAATTTCAGCAAAGCTGGTAGCCGTAGAAAACAAACTATCCATGGTGGTGAAAAGCCAAACATTTATTAGTGAGCAATATGATAAATTCAGACTAACGATGGACAACATAATGACAGATAATGTATCTTTGAGAAAGAACAACGATGAGCTGAAGATCCAGTTAGCTGCCAATCGATGAAATCGATGAAATCGATGAAATCGATGATCGATTAAAATCAATATTAATCGATGCCAATCGATACCAATCAATCGATTGATATTGGAAATCGATGAACAATCGATGGACCAAATCTTTGTGACCTTATCGATTGCCCTTAATTGCAATCGATTAACATCGATTTTTGAAAGGATTAAAGGTAAAGTAACGTATCGTAAACGTATCTCCAACGGCCACAACAAATAAACAATTATGGTATCCTTTCACCATACAGTAAATGGAAAGCTTATCTGTACTACCTTCTGATGCTCGTGCCATTTTGCCAGTGTATGTACGTTTACTGGTGAAACATGCTATTCCATTGCGTTTCCTTTTAGAAGATTAAAATTAAGCACACAACAAAATCGCGAAAAATGCCAATCGATGTTCATCAATTGATAATTGTTCTGTGACTATCGATTGGTCATCGATTGCCCGATACCAATCGATATCAATTGACTAATTTTATATATTGATATCGATTTATCGATTGGATTTCCGATCATCGATTTCATCGATTGGCTACTCCGGGATTGTCAACAGAATGATGGCCGTCGATGACGCTTCGCTCGCCCCGACGATTTCGAGCCTCTGGTATCCAGGGCATCAATGACCTAGAGCAGTATGGAAGACGCTCGATGATTGAACTGTCAGGGATACCAAGATTACCTGAAGAAAATCCTGAGGAAATAGTCCTTCACCTGTGTAACAAACATAGCCTAAATATAGGCTCGAGTGATATTGAAGCAGCACATGGGCTCTCCTACAGGGATTCTTCGAATATTATCGTTAAATTCAACAACAGAAAATTACAAGACCAATTCTATAACGAAAGATCGAACATCAAGAACAAAAACACTCATCAACTTGGGCTAATTCCATCTAGGGCACCCACCAAAATCTATATAAACGAAAGTCTTTCTCGTAGGAATAAAGAACTGTTCGCTGCCGCCAGGGAGTTTAGAAGAGCCCAGAATTATGAGTTTGTCTGGTCACGAAATGGTATTGGTAGTATCTTCCTGATCGAGAGAAAGCGAGAGCTCAAGGATTCTTAGAATCAGGAATGAAGCTGATCTTGGCTCTACAAGTCAATCTACAAATCTCAACACGTAAAATCATTAGCTCAGAACTTCTGTTCGCTGCCGTCATGGATCGAGCTCGAGTTTATAAGAGCGCAGAATTGCAAACTCTTCTGGTCACGAAATGGTATATTCTTATCGAGACAAAGTCCAAGGGTGCGGTTAAATTTCTTATGCCTTCAAGAATCAGCAGTGGACTTACATTTGTAGCTTTGAACAATATGGAAGATGTAAATTCACTTGACAGAGTTGACTGGTTAGTCTTAAATTTAGTGTGCTTATAAATAAATTGATAGTTATTTTAATTCGTAAATTCATTCTCATGATATGGCTAGCAACGAAATTTTGTTATGTCATGTTTGTAACAGTTATGTAAATGACAATCAAAATTTAATATTTTGTGTTTATAAATGCTACGCTTGGTTACATGTCAAATGCATCAAGCTCTGACACCAAAAAAGAGTTTGAAAAACTCTCTCTCTCCTCAGAATCTCGGTTTTGCTCCAAGCGCATAAGGCAAACTTACCCATTTTCTTGTCTTAATAAATCACAGTTATTTTCTCTTTCATTTAATTCTTTAATACATGAAAAACATATTATAAATAATAATCCAATATCTCTTAACCTTCAATTAAATACGCCTTCTACTCCAGTCAGTAAAACAGGTAATCGTAAATGTAAATTATGCAGAAAAATAGTCAAACCAAATCAAAATAGTGTTATCTGTTCAATTTGTAACACCAAACTCCATTTAAAATGTTACTTATTATCCGAAGAGGAAATCATGCAACTCAGATCATCACAGAAACCCTGGGCATGTTATCCTTGTCTAACTGACTCTGTACCTTTTCAAAAAATTGTAAACCTCTCCCAATTTAAATTTAATAGTAATTTCAGCTGCTCTTGTTTATCAAAATCTATAGCTTTAGATGACTTGGAGCCAAATTCCCTGCCTAAATTAGATTTGTTATCCTTAAATTCTAAATACTTATCACCTGATTTTCAAACAAATCCCGACAATGAAATTCCTTTTGAGCCTAATTTTAATTATTATAACACGCATGAATTCCACAAATTAATTAAGATAAACAGTGGTAAATATAACAGTAACTTCTCAATATTTCATACATACAAATATAAGAAGCCTCAATCACAATTTTGATAAATTATCTGATTTATTGACTAGTCTCGACTTTGTATTCAATATTATTGCTGTATCAGAAACATGGAATCCAAAAGGGAAAGATTCCTCATTTAATTCTCCTAAATTATTGAATTATCATGAATTTATTAGACTACCTGGATCAACTTCTAACAGTGGTTGTGGTTTTTATATTTCATAATGATATAATTTATGCAATAAGAGATGACTTGACAAAGTCATTTTATTCTGATGGTGGTGAATTCCAATCACTTTGGATTGAAATTTCTAGTGAACACGATAAAAATATATTAGTTTGTGTCACTTATGTCCATCCAAAACTAAAAGACCCATCAGTATTTCTTGATTACCTGGACAAAACATTACATACATGTACAATAAATAAAGAAAACAAGACTGTAATATTGACTGGTGATTTCAATCTTGATCTCCTAAAATCAGAATTCGAAGATTGTATAAGCAATTATTTACACATTCTGTTTTCTCATTTTATGATTCCTCAGATTACTCAACCAACTAGATTTACAGAACACTCAAACCCATCACTTATTGATCACATTTTTATTAATTCATTAAAATCAAACCTAATCTCTGATAATCTTATACCTCATAAAACTGATCATTTACCTAGTTTCTTACTCGTAACTGATATCAATATTTCCTATAAATCCTCTAAAAACATACTGAGAAGAAACTACTCAAACTTTATTCCTGATAATTTTGTAATTGATATTAGAAACTTAAACCTAGATGAAAAACTGGCTAATTTATCTTCTACCAATGATAAGTATAATTACTTTCATGATAATCTACTTGCAACAATTGATTAAACATGTTCCACTTACTAAACCATCAAACAGAAAACTGAAACAAGAAAAAAAACCTTGGATAACACATGGTATACGAAAATCAATAAAAAATAGAAATAAGTATTTTAAACAATTTATTAGAAGTAAAAACTCCGTCCTCTTTCAAATATACAAACATTATAGAAATAGGATTAATCATATTATTAAACACTCAAAGGCAAATTATTATTTAAATTATTTCAACAAATTTAAAAATAACATGAAAAAGACTTGGCAAGGAATCAAGAACCTCATTAATGTCTCATCATCTACTTCTAAACAGTTTTGTCTACATGAAGATAATAAACTATAAATTACTGAGCCCTTAATAATAGCAACCAAATTCAATAGTTATTTTAATAAAATCGCAGCTAATCTTGTGTCAAAAATGAAACCTCCTAAAAAATGTCATAAAGACTTTCTGCGATCTTGCATAAATGATAGCTTTTTCATTACCCCTGTGACTTCATTTGAAATTAAAACTTTAATTGATATTCTTGATCCTAACTAAAGTCCTGGGATTTACAATTTTCCTATTAAATTATTAAAACTTGTTAACAGTTAAATTATAATGCCACAAGAGTTTATAATTAATGAATCCTTTTTAAATGGATGCTTCCCTGATAAACTAAAAATTCAAAAAATCATACCTCTTCACAAAGGTGGCTCCAAACTATTTGTTTTAATAATTATAGACCAATATCTCTCTTACCAATATTCTCTATAAAGTTATTTGAACAAGTTATGTTATCAAGACTAAAACATTCTCTAGAAACAAAACAAATATTTGAACACCAATATGGTTTTCAAAAAAAAGAAATCAACTGTTCTGGCAATACTGGACTTGCTCAACCTCTTTAAAATTATTTTTGTTTGCAGATGAAACAAGTCTGTTCCATTCAAATAGTAGTTTAGATGAACTTGAAGCAACCATAAACAAGGGTCTTTCTGAGGTTGATGAATGGTTATCTAGTAACAGGTTATCTCTAAATGTGTCAAAATCAAATATTATTGTGTTTACTTTCGTACAAAAAAACAAAACGATCACCAAGTCTCCAATACTGAAAATTGATCAGGAAGTAATAATAGAAAAAAGCTTTACAAGATATCTTGGAGTTATAATTGACCAAAACCTAACCTGGAAAGAACACATATCTTTAATCAAAACTAAATTGGCTAAAACTCTAGGGATTGTAAATAAAGCTAGACACTGGTACGCTCCAACTTCCATTTTATTCCAATTATACTATTCATTATTTTTTCCTTATTTAAGGACGGTGCCTACTATTGTCAGCGCGCACGCCGTTCTGCGCAACTTGCGTCCCGTGGGTCATCCCGCGAGACAGGCCATTTGCAGAAATATTTTGAAAAAGTTGTGTTAATTGTGTAATTTGACAGACAGAAAGATGAAAGATTTTAAAATATACGGTCGAAAGATATGCTTGAGAAATGAACGATTTGTGAAATCTTTAAATTCCACTACACGGCCACGAAAGACAATTTTCAGCTGAAATGGTATTAAAAGAGCCGACCATGATTTATCGTGGGGAGATGCTCGAAGAATCGTAGATTTAGGAGATTTACCCGACCAATTGAATGAAGGTTGTTTGGACTGCCATGAATTGCTGCTGTCTTTTCTCCCAGCGCCTTGTGCTTTAGGCCTGTCGATCAGTGCTTTCGAGTTTCATCAGTTTCTCCAAACATGGACTTGGCCGAGTATAAACAATGTGTGAATACGGTCAAATAAGCTTTGTGAAAACGGGTAAACCTCTTGGAAATCCAAAGAAGAATGAAGAAGGAAGGACTGTATGGGGTTTGAGCACAAAGGAAGCAGCAACAGGTTTGATTTTCAATGAAGAAAGTCGAAAGACGGGACTGACTCTTTTCCCCACCGCCATCTTGAAAATCTCCCAGAATGCAATAAAAGAAACCAATTTTCAGACTTACTAGGGAGGTCTTGGTAAAAAATGTCAATTTTTGAAAATAAAATTAGCGATAACGAGGTCTACCGTCCACATAACTTTTTAAAACGCGTGGATACCCCCATTTTTTCTTTTTGTAATCTATAATAAATTATAGAAGCTAAACAATGTTTACATATATTTTTTGTCTTTATAAAATTGAAACTTGTTGCCCATTTCAGTAAAAAAAAAATGTCTGTTCATAGTCACTAATGAGGCTTACAAAGCAAAATTTGTACAACAAATTATAATCATTGTAAGATAAATGGTTTGATTGGCATCCTTTGTGATGAACGCTATGTCTAACGTTTTTTGCCCTAATATTTTGCCCGATAACCCAAAATATTAATCGAATTAAAAAATAGTTTCTCGGACAAAGAAAAATGCTGAGTCAGCACTTTTTTCGATTTTCATCCTTAATTATCTCTCTTAAACGTATGGGTACCCCATAATTTTTTTCTGATTTCAAAAGCTCCTTTGGGGGTTCAAACAATCCATATAGATTTTTAGAAAACAAATTGGTTTGCAATTAGTATGCACCGTCCTTAAGCTACAAATATGCTAACCTGTTATGGGGAAATGCTCATTCTACAATCCTTGAACCCATTAGAGTTTTGCAAAAAAAAGCTATTCGTGCAGTACTGAATAAAGAAATGAACTGTCACACTGAACCTTTGTTTCAAAAATTAACTTGCCTAATACTAGATGACATACATAAACTTCACACCAGTTTATTTACGTATGACATCTTCCACAAAAATATTAGTGAAACATTTATTAGTATGTTCACCCCTTTAACTGAAATTAACTCGTATGAAACCCGTCAAAAACAGAAACAAACATTTTTTATAAAACCTGTTAGAACTGACTACAGGAAAAGATTCATTAATCATAACGGCATTAAAATTTGGGAAATGATTCCTCAACATATCAGATCCAAAAACAGAAATTTATTTAAGAAAAGTATTTCTGCTATGTTACATGTAATTAACGAATACTCAAACGAACAGTAAAATTCACTAATATTTTACTTCAACTCTACCCAATTATTGTTAGAGCTACTTAAACTCCTCTCATAATCCATCTTACGATTATATACTTCATTTGTCTTATTAGTTTATTGTTATTCTTCTTTTATTAAATAAATGTAATAACTAGTCTTTAATTAGTTATTAGCTTCTTGTCCCTATATCTCCGGCTTGTGAAGGTGTTCCTGACTCGATAACCCCTTGGTTTATTCAGGTCCTGCCTACTCAGTATTTTTTGTTAAATTTCTTATTTGATCACCCTTGGGGCTAAAGGGTTAATTCTTGATATCATCACCAACAATGAATGCTAATCAGGGAAAAGTTGACTGCCAAGTAGTGAGTGAAGATCAGAATCATTTGTTATTAAAACTGTGTTCATGTAGTTTGTAAAACCTATACATGTAGCTACATGTACATGTATATGACGTAATAAACTAAAAGTTAAAAAGTTAGAATGGCATGGAACATTCATTATTAACTCTAACTGTTACTTTCTGCCTAAACCTACATGTAAGCTAGGGTTTAAAGGGGCTATGTTAAGGTGTTACACCTGTTATTTTCATGTTTATATGACAACTACATGTATGGTACAATTTGGGTGTAAGGATCCTACAGGAATAGCTCAGGATCCTACAGGAATAGCCCAGGATCCTACAGGAATAGCCCAGGATCCTACTGGAATAGTCCAGGATCCTACAGGAATAGTCCAGGATCCTACAGGAATAGCCCAGGATCCTACAGAGATAGCCCAGGATCCTACAGGGATAGCCCATGATACTGCTCAACATTGTGGAATGCATTAATATCAAAGAACACTAGCATTGTTACTTCAAGCACCAAGGCACTATCAAACAAAGTAGTAAAGATGGATACTTTTAAAGATTTTAACTTCTCCACTAATTCAGTGCAGACTACTAAATTTAGACTAGGGGAATATTTATATACATAATTCATATTTTAACTTTAAAGCATTATCTCTTTTAATTATTGTAAATAAATTTAGACAGTAGTTGTTTAATTGTCCGTTAGATGTTTTTATATTATTATAATTTTATAATCATTGAAAATATATTTTAGTTATACACGACCCCACAAGCTGTAAGCTTTAATAATTATCGTGTTAAAATAAAGGTTATTGATTGATTGATTGATTGTAGGAATGGTCGAGGATCCTGTGTAGGATCCTGTACAGGATCGTACACAGGATCCTGTACAGGATCGTAAACAGGATCCTGTATGTAGGATCGTACACAGGATCCTATGCAAGATTCTCGACCTGGGTGCCTTCCGGCTGCCCTTTCACGATTACCATCATCAACATTACTGTACATTATGCTGTGCCAGGCGGCTCCGTGTTGAAGTATGTGCACTTGAACAATGTGAGCTGATTCGTTAATGGGACTGGAAGTTGACAATTTTACTGCACTGGACAAAAAAGATTTAGAGTCGTGCCTGCCACAGGCAGCCCGAGTAATAATTACCAACTACACCAAATTATGCAGACTCGTCAACTTCAATATTTTGAGGGCCACAAATATGCAAATGATGTGTCACGTTACCCCTCCACTGACCATAGCAAATGGGGCAATGAGTATTCTTGTCATGTCCAGGTACACACTCTGAGCTTTCCTGTTTCTCTGATGCCTGCCTTTAATAATCTGTCCTCACAGTTGAAAATATTTTATCCTCAAGGGGATATTGAGCAAAACAAGTAACATCATTAGACCTTGTTCTAAATTTATTGATCATCAGTTTTCTCCTTACCAATAAACAAAAGTCATGGTGTGATGGCAGATTTATGTGACTGTCCCCAAGGCCCCAATATTTTAAAACCAAAACAGTTCTTAAAGGGATTGTCCTCATTGGCTCGATTGCAGTTGAATGTTAACATGAGGAAGGTTCATGAATTACATGTATGTTTGTACATTGTACAGGTATGTGCAATTTGGCAAAGATTCGCTTATAACAGATAATCAATGTTAGCCTTGTGTTGCAATTGGCTCAGGCCCAAACGTACTTGATAACAACATGAGGGAGTCTGGAACCAAGTAAAGCCTGGTCACTAAGCCAGCTTGAAGACTCAATACAAATGTTCATGTACTCCTCAACTACTTTTTCCTCTACTAATTGTTGTGGATTGACAATAATTGGCATATAAAGAAAAGCAAGAAACTAAAATATAGAGAACTTGGAAAGGTGGTGTAGTTATGACATTCTTCCATCTTTTTTTTACTTTTCCAAAAAAATGGGTGGTTCTTCAATCTTTCTTTTTGTTTACTTTTCCCAAGAAAATTGGGTTGGTTAGGTGATGGTAAATGAAACATTAATTTTATTGGGATGGCCTTGGGCATAAATTCCAACAAATTCATTTCATAACCCTGTTGCACTAGTGATGAAGGGAACCTACTAATTAAGGGTAACAATTCTATATAAATTTATTTATAAATATATTCAAATGCACTTCAAAAGGGAGGACTTGAGATACGGACTGCTTTTGTGGCACAAAGTGCTGCCGTACAGTTTACAATCAAGAGAGTTAGTTAGTACCACCAGAATACCAATATGTTGTGACAGGAGACAATACCCTACTCTTTCACGAAGTAGCACAACACTCAAGTTCTTTTAAGTCCCCTCATATTGATTAGAAGTGGAAGCCACAAGGCCAACAGCTTATAAATAAATATGTTCTGCATTTGATGATAATTTTCTGTTTCTTTTTCCAGCACAACTTTGATGCTGTTTTGCATTTTGCTGGCTTGAAGGCTGTAGGGGAATCGGTACAAATGCCAGTACACTACTACCACAACAACTTGACTGGCACGTTACATCTACTACAGGTGAGAGTTACATAATGTACAATCCAACAAGCACAAGTTAAACTTGTACTCTTTGGAGTTACATTACACTGTAATTGTAACCTACAATAAAATGTAATATAAATACAGCAAAGATCTTGAACCTTGGCCTCTGCATTGGGAGAGGATAGTAACTCAGTGGCTCATGACTTGCACATAGAAAATTATAGGATTCGTATGGCGATTCCTCCGCCCGGCCCGGCGCCCGGCCCACACATCTCCATTTAAAAACGTACTTCTCCATTTAAAAATGTACTTTATCAAATGACCCTTCAGTTCTAGAAGGTTTCAATGTGTCAGCCAATCAGAATTGTTTGTGATAACTGCCCCTTCTCTTCATTGAATCATGTAATATTTAGGCCAATCAGGGCTTTGGTTTCAAATTTGATATCTTCAGGGTTTCGAATCATGTAATGGCTTATCCAATCAGCTTACCATTAGTAATTTGATATAATCAAGGCTGAATGATGTAATAAACCAACCAATAGGATATCTTCTTGGAGCTGGTTTTATTTTAAACTTGTTGACAGCTTTTTATCTCATTTCCTGTTAACTTCACATCCACATTCAAACAATCTGTCAAGAGAGCTAATTTTGGAATGCATAGAATGTGTTGTTAAATAACTTTCAAAAAGTCATGAATAATTAATGAGCATTTTGTCCAATCAGATGAAGCAAATCAGGACTTCACGTGCATGCTCCTTTATACCTGATAAAATCTCATCATTCTAAAAGGCCCGCGGAGGGATTTGAATTCTGTCCCAGAGGGAAACAGGGTTAATGATTGAGACAATGGAATTTCTATTGATGTTTCAGCTTTCTCACTGAATTGCTAATTAGGATGAACGTGTAATATAAAGAACATTAATGAACATGAAATTTAATATAAAGTTTCATCCTAATTAAGAATTCACTGATAAAGACCCAAAGATAGCAAAAAGTACACGGAACATACAATGTAAGGTACCTAGATAATAAATTTTGCACTAAATTTACTAATATCAGCGGACTACCGAGATACACAGATAATATTTTAAAAATGAAGTTATCCAACTACCATTACTTGTTTACCGAGCCACTGTTTAGTTCCAATTATTAAACCAAAGTCAAAGCCGTAAAATTATAAAAACGTGCATTAAACTTACATATTTTGTGCCGGAGTAAAACAATTAGAGTCTGCCGTCATGTCAGTGACATCGCTTTCCAAGTCTTGAACTTTATCGAGGTAAACCACGACACCAAATCCTTCAAGTGCAGATTCTTCTTGCATTGCAAAACGCCGCTTCAAACAACATAGTATGGTAATTTCTTCATGTCATTCCCTTGAGATGTTCGTAATTGCAGGCGGTGATTACTCGAATAGTTTGCATGGCGTTGTGAATACAAAGGTTCAATGGTTCATTAAGTAACCATTCCCTTGAGATGTGCGTCTTTCTTTCATTGCATTCTTTAAGCGTTTTCGAAGCCGTTTAAAACACTCACAGCACATGTTTTATCAAGTCTAAAAATTCTCGGGCTTCGCCCTCCAATTTTTAAACTTGATAAAACACTGCTGTTCGTGTTTTAAGCAGTACTTAATCTCTGTAGTCAAAATTTAAATAATTCTGCAATACTATCGCTTTTGAATTCCACAAGGAAAAATCTAACAAATCATAAGTTGGAAATATCAATGGATCACGGTTAGAAGGAAAAGAAAATCAAAACTTGTGCAAATACCTCATTTAACTAAGAAGCCTACAGTTCTTTGTCCATCTGGCAAGTTTTCAAACTGGGTTCGGGTGTTCAAAGGTCAACGGATAAATCCTTATCCAGCAGATAAAATAAGCTAGTTTGGTAAGTTATTCACCCTTTGAACAACTGGGCTATCTACAAGCTGACATGAACATTTACTAGCCCTGGGCAGAGTTAGTTAGTCCCCTCTACTAACTCTGCCCTGGGCTATCGGACAGTAGGATCACTGTATGTGTTTCATCCACTTCTCTTGAATCAGTATTTTTATTCATTGAAATATCATTTTGGGGTAACATGCTCTCACGTACACCGTATCAGATCTCGGCTGGATGTGTTTTAAATGCCTTAATTATTCTTAGCTTATCCAATTCATTTTGTGACAAATCCTGAAAATTTTAGATGTTGAAACAATTTCATGAACTGCTTATAAGGGTTGTATTGCAGTTTATGAAGAAATACCTGTTTGTTTATGCTGGTTTGGTTAAAAAATATCTACCGCCAATACCTTTCAAACAACTTGGTAAATAAGTGCAAACGATATACAGAGATGCCAACTCTCCCGCTTTTGGCAGGAGACTTACGCTTTTTAGCCTCATCTCCCGCTTTGAGTCCAAAATCTCCCGCTTTTTCGCAAACAAGACTGCCCCTTCTCTTCATTGAATCATGTAATATTTAGGCCAATCAGGGCTTTGGTTTCAAATTTGATATCTTCAGGGTTTCGAATCAAGAGAGCTAATTTTGGAATGCATAGAATGTGTTGTAAATGTTATATATATTCATACTGTAGGTAAAACTTTAATCTCTGTAGTCAAAATTTAAATAATTCTGCAATACAATTCCACAAGAAAAAAGCTAACAAATCATAAGTTGGAAATATCAATGGATCACGGTTAGAAGAAAAAGAAAATCAAAACTTGCACAAATACCTCATAAGCCTAGCTACTGTTCTTTATCCATCTGGCAAGTTTTCAAACTGGGCGCGGGTGTTCAAAGGTCAATCCAGCGGATAAAATAAGCTGTGGTAAAGGCAAACAGTATTTTATTTATTTATATACGTCTCATTTGCGAAAAAGCGGGAAATTTTGGACTCAAAGCGGGAGAGCGGGAGATGAGGCTAAAAAGCGTATGTCTCCGGCCAAAAGCGCCCACCAAAAGCCGGAGAGTTGGCATCTCTGTATATCGAGATCTGATACGGTGTATGTGAGAGCATGTTACCCCAAAATGATATTTCAATGAATAAAAATACTGATTCAAGAGAAGTGGACGAAACACATATAGTGATCCTACTGTCCGATAGCCCCGGGCTAGTAAATGTTCATGTCAGCTTGTAGATTAAGCCCAGTTGTTCAAAGGGTGGATAACTTACCAAACTAGCTTATTTTATCCGCTGGATAAGGATATATCCGTTGACCTTTGAACACCCGCGCCCAGTTTGAAAACTTGCCAGATGGACAAAGAACTGTAGGCTTCTTAGTGAAATGAGGTATTTGCGCAAGTTTTGATTTTTTCTTCTAACCGTGATCCATTGACATTTCCAACTTATGATTTGTTAGCTTTTTTCTTGTGGAATTCATAAGCGAGAGTATTTCGGAATTATTTAAATTTTGACTACAGAGATTAAAGTTTTACCTATGAATATATATAACAACACATTCTATGCATTCCAAAATTAGCTCTCGTGACAGAAGTTAAGAGACAGATGTTAACAGGAAACGAGATAAAAAGCTAATAAAACCAGCTCCAAGAAGATATCCTTATATCCTTGAACACAAAGCAGGAGCAATCTGGAATGCGATACTTTCCATTAGCGGCCAAATATTTCTGAGGTCAACAAAACATTCGGAGGTCACAGAAACTTTCTGTAATGTAGCCAATCATAACGCAACATGAAGTAGACCGTGAAATTCCCTAGAAACATTCTGGCATTTTAGCAAAAGTTTCGGTCAACTCAGAAACTACACGCACAACAACGAATCGTTTTCTTATTTGAGGTATATTTCTGAACATTGACCATTTACCAAAGAGTATATCAGACACATTTCGTGCAGATATCTGCTCTGAAAGAACTGATCAAGATTGTGTTATCATTACTGCGAGAGAGTAAGTTCTCTATTGACTGGAGCAGAACGTTTAGGCTGCGAGGAATCAGCCTTTCTTCACGTCCATCCTAAAACAGCTCTCGTTTCAGAGTCCATGCTTGCGTTCGTGATTTCGAAGGGAAAAAAACGCAAGAGACTACTTGTAGTCAACAGAATGTTTCCCCGCCAAAAGTTTATGTAAATAGTTACAGATGAATGTAAAATGCAACTACTTCATGAACTTATCAGACTCCTTCCGATCTTTAATATTACTATTATCGGAATATGTATCTCTGTATCTGTTTATTTGATCGGTAAAATGTGAATCAATGATATAGTTTTTCACTTTACGGCGCGGTTTCAAATCCTCTCTACTACTCTAGCTCTAGCAAAACATTTCAGTATTGTGTGAAACATATACTGCAACCACAGAATCTTTCGCCAGTGCTACATGACATTCAGTCTCTTCCTTAATTCCCACACAGCAGGGAACCATGACACCGCGCGGCAACGAGGCTCATTTACTTGAACGATTTAGCAAAAATAACGTTACAAGAATTGTGCCTATGATAAAAGCTATTCCACAAATTCTCCATATTCCCAAAGTACGTAGACTATTTCGTTTTATAATGTAGATACGATAGTACGCGTGCTCTGATTGGCTAAGAAGCCATGTTTTATCAGAGTATATAACATGGTTAGCCGTGTTATATAGTTTTCAACTGGTGGTTTCCTTTCATCGCGCGCGTAAATCTATATTATAAAACAGATAAAGAAGCCTTAAATCCATGTTTTATACTATCATAAAACACTCTGGTCATTTGAGAACACTCTACAAATGTTGAAAGCACGCGCCTTCGGCTTGTGCTTTAACATTTCTCTCATGTTCTCAAATGCCCATCGTGTTTTATGATAGTATAAAACATGGCCAAGGCTTCTTTATTTGTTAAATATATGTGTTCTTAAAATCAGGGCGCAAATACAGTCTTTGAAAGCCGCCTGAATTATTATTTTTATACTTTCTCATAATTAGCGGCTGACTTTACCGCCCTACTGTATTAACTCTCGTCATGCACGCAGAATCGTCGATAACGCAATTAACTGAAGTGGAGATCTGAGCTGCCATTCAAAACGTTACACTCTGTACATGTGTACAATGTAGGACATGTGAACGTGATGAAACTGTAGTGCATTGGCAATTCCATCCAAATCTTTCCATAGCGCAGTTGATAATGACTTGTGTGCAGTTTGAAACGAAATGTATATTATAATCTATTTGTTTAATACTAGAGTCTCATCACATATCACAGGCCCCGATGGACAGAATAAAATATAACAAAGTCGACAAGACAATAACCATTTTATTATTTTGGCATCCTTTTTACATTACTCAGGTCACTGATAAAACAGCTGTCTCTCGTGCATTGCACGCGAGCTTTAGTTTCCCAATGCAGCCAGCCATTGGCAAGTGAACGAGATTTGTCAAGCTCGAGTTCGGAGATGAAATGCCAATCTGTCGCCACTTATAGAAATTTACAAGTTTCTAGAAACCTCCGGCACAGTCAGTTCACTGCGCTGCATGCAGGTCTAAAATAAAACGTCTGTGCAGTATACTACCGGAGGCTAAGTGATTTTTACTTCGGGCTGAACGCTGTGTACTTTTCAGTGTACATGTAGTTCCCGGCTCATGCTTTCAGAGATTTTACCTTGGATGAAATCGACGACGTATCAGGTTTTTACAGCCAGGTCGAAAGTTACGGCAGCAATACAATGTAACATAGAGCAGGTTTCAATTGACTGTAGTAAAACCAAAACCAAAGCAATTACAACGAACCAATCACGAACTAAAGTGAATACCGATTGGTTTCACTGGCATGAGAAAGCAACCAATCAGGAGGAAACGTAAACGCAATCGTGGATTTATAAAACCATGATTGGTTTTACTCTGGAATTTGATTCGCTGACTGATTACAAAACATTTTCAAAGACAATAGAAAAGCTAAGTAAACGCAAAACCAAAACAATCACCGAAAACTTTCGACATTCGCGCCGTTAAACTGAACCTCAGAAAGTGGGGCAGAAAGTTTCTTGCTAAAATTTATTTTATAGCACGCGAGACTGGAGTGTTTAATATCCTCATGTCCCGAGGATTTCAGCAGGTTATGCGCATCTATGAACCGTGGACTACTTTACAGCATACCACACGGAGTAAAATAATCATTTTGGTAGTACGGTTAAAAAATGTCTGAATGTTATTTCGATGCACGCTTTACAGGCATTTCACAATAATCAGAGCGCCACTTTTGAGGTTGTCCCACAAATATCTCCAGTTTCAAGAATCGAGAGGTTGCTGTAGCCTCCTCCGCAGGCACCTCCTATATAGTCGGAAAAAATCGAGACCGGGCTCCTATATAATCGAAAAAAATCGAGACCGGGTTTGCTGTGGTAAAACGAGAGAAGAGAGGGACTGATGATGAAAACATGGGGGGGGGGGGGGGGGGGGGGAAGGGAAGAAACTCCTCCCCCACCCCAGTCCTCTTCTTCTCTCCTCCGCAGGCACAGGTAACCCAATTTACATTTTTTTACAAAAAAATTCACTCGCGGTCCTTTACTAAAGAGGTGCCTGCGGAGGAGGCTAAGGTTGCTGGAAATCCAACCTTCCTAGTGATGATAGATCAACGGTGAGATGAAGGGTGTCTAGTTAGTAGGCGCAAAAAAGTCCCAATTCTTTAAAGGGGTTCGATGAATGAAGTTACCCAGTCATACAGATTATGCTATAGTACAAACATTAGGCTAGATTGATATTTGTAATATACTGTTAGTTGGTGGATGGCAATTGTATTCGTAGTATCGTAAGTAGGCGCGAAAATGTCCTGGCAAACTTAGGGGGGATAAGCTATATATTTCCCTTCACCATTATCATTGATCGATTGCATTGTTTATGGTTGAATGCATTTGCGAAGAATTCTGCAGTTTGCAGTATGTAGAGGTTCAACTGCCATCCACACCTAAACTTTGACTTTAATAGGCCCGTTTCAAACGTTGAACTTTTCATGCGCCGAATCTAATGAGATCAAAAGAAGCCACCTAATATATTTTGTTACTCGGCATACTGCTAAAACGGAGCCCTATAAACGATAAGGGCTTTTCACGTTCTAATAAACCGAGACATCGAGCTTGTCAAATTTAAGTTACTCGGCAGACTGCTAAAATGGAGCTCTATAAACAATAAGGGCTTTTCACGTTCTAATAAACCGAGACATCTTTGTCAAATCTAAGTTACTCGACAGTGCTAAAACGGAGCTCTATAAACGATAAGGGCTTTTCACGTTCTAATAAACCGAGACATCGAGCTTGTCAAATCTAAGTTACTCGGCAGTGCTAAAACGGAGCTCTATAAACGATAAGGGCTTTTCACATTCTAATAAACCGAGACATTCGAGCTTGTCAAAGCAGACTGCTAAAACGGAGCCCTATAAACGATAAGGGCTTTTCACGTTCTAATAAACCGAGACATCGAGCTTGTCAAATCTAAGTTATTCGGCAGTGCTAAAACGGAGCCCTATAAACGACAGGGGCTTTTCACGTTCTAATAAACCGAGACAAAATTGTCAAATCTCAGTTACTCGGCATACTGCTAAAACGGAGCCCTATAAACGATAAGGGCTTTTCACGTTCTAATAAACCGAGACATTCGAGCTTGTCAAAGCAGATTGCTAAAACGGAGCCCTATAAATTAAACGAGAAGGGCTTTTCACGTTCTAATAAACCGAGACATCGAGCTTGTCAAATCTAAGTTACTCAGCAGACTGCTAAAACGGAGCCCTGTCAAATCTAAGTGGATACTCTGCAGTGCTTAAAACGGTGCCCTATAAACGATAACACATTCTAATAATGTACACATTTTATCATATCAGCATTCCTTAATTAACCACAGGTTACGTTTTTTTTGTTCCACTTCAGGTGATCTTGAATTAAAGTTGTTGTATGTAAAACCTCTGGCACACAGGATACTAACGTTCAATATCCTGTCTCTGAATATCTATTTGTACTCAGGACTAGCATCTTAGCTAGTGTCTGCACAAAATGTGTCTGAAATGGTCAATGTTCAGAAACATACCTCAAATAAGAAAACGATTCGCTGTTGTGCATGTAGTTTCTAAGTTGACCGAAACTTTTGCTATTGCCAGAATGTTTCTAGGGAATTTCATGGTCTACTTCATGTTGCGTTATGATTGCCTACATCATATCACAGAAAGTTTCAGGATTTGTCACAAAATGAATCGGCAGCTAAGAATAATTAAGGCATTTAAAACACATCGAGCCGAGATCTGATATAGTGTACCTGAGAGCATGTTACCCCACAATGATATTTCAATGAATACAAATACTGATTCAAGAGAAGTGGACGAAACACATACAGTGATCCTACTGTCCGATAGCCTTGGGCTAGTAAATGTTCATGTCAGCTTGTAGATAGCCCAGTTGTTCAAAGGGTGGTAACTTACCAAACTAGCTTATTTTATCGGCTGGATAAGGATTTTAATCCATTGACCTTTGAACACATGCGCCCAGTTTGAAAACTTGCCAGATGGACAAAGAACTGTAGGCTTCTTAGTGAAATGAGGTATTTGCGCAAGTTTTGATTTTCTTTTTCTTCTAACCGTGATCCATTGATATTTCCAACTTATGATTCGTTAGCTTTTTTCTTGTGGAATTCATAAGTAAGAGTATTGCAGAATTATTTAAATTTTGACTAGAGATTAAAGTTTTACCTATGAATTTAGGCTGTATTTAACAACACATTCTATGCATTCCAAAATTTAAGCTCTCTTGACAGATTGTTTGAATGTGGATGTGATTTAATATCAAATTACTAATGGATAAGCTGATTGGATAAGCCATTACATGATTCGAAATCCTGAAGATATTACATGATTCAACGAAGAGAAGGGGCAGTTATCACAAACAATTCTGATTGGCTGATACATTGAAACCTTCTAGAACTGAAGGGTCATTTGATAAAGTACATTTTTAAATGATAATTTTTTTATTGTATCAACTGTACTAAAAGATTGCTTTCCCAAGATAACATTGCCAACTGATGTGCAAGACAAAGCATTATTTGGTGTTATAAATTGGAAATCCTACCAACTGGTTATGGCAAGTCGATAATTTTTCAGTTGCTACCAGATATTTAAAGCAAAGGATTATCATTGAGAGGGTTTTAAGTTATCCATGGAATGCAATTGTTATTGTTATCTGCCCTCTAAAATCATTGGTGGACTCTCATGTTGCTCTAAGGTCTTCTCGAACTTTAGAATAGTGTGTTCTCTAGCATAATTTTCTTGACACTGGATCACTTGTGAAATGCCATTTAGGTCGGTATTCGTTGTAGATCGGCTACGTGCTTTAATGTTTTATTTATCCTACAGACTCTGCAATGGTTGTTTGTTCAACTGAGATTTTACGGCTTTGAGTGCTGTTTTAATTTGACGGGGAGTTCTCTGCTGTGAAAACATCCTGAATCGCATGCATTTGACATGAAAACAAATTACATTGTAATATCTACCCGAAAACTTCTGGACTTCTTTTACTCTGGCTACCCGACTGAACAAAATTATGTGACCCACACATGGTATCTCTCTCCTGATTGGTCGATTTATTAATTACTCAGTTAATATGTTTGACAGTTTTCAAAACATGAAAGTGAGATTGGCACCCATCGATACCAGAGGTTTCTTTTCTCGCTGATCGCTGCTTCATGGCTCTTTCGCCGTGGCTGTTCTCTTTAGAAAACCTCTGGAACCAGGGTAGTTATTCCCTTTGTGACGTGAGCTTTTGGGTTTGAACTTTTTGTTCAAGTGCAGACAGGGTCTCTATCTTCTTGATTTATAAAACTCTTTGAATGAGTATTATACCCACAGAGGCATATACAAGGAAAGCTAAGAAGAGCCCTCTTAACAATAATTATAATGTCCTGTAACACTGAAACCTTTGCCAACTCCTTCTTTAATCCCATCATCCCTATCTGGAATGGTTTACCTGCAGATCTTAGACAATGTAATAAGCTATATTATATACAAGCTACTGGGATTAGAGTTGGTACAGACGTGCTGGGAGAATCTATTACTCAGGAGACCTTTTGTACTCATTTAGACTTGCTCCAAGTCGAACTCGCTGGGAAAGTGATTACTGCGTCAAAAATCGAGCGTGAGAATCGATGCGAGAGGGAAGTTCGACTTGTTTCACTTGCAGGAAATTGAATCGGGGGATTATGTTTTGGCGCGAAAACACGTTTCAGGGGCGGAACTTACGTTTCGTTCCTTTGACAAACTCTTTCTGAGTACAATCAAATTGTAAATACCACATCCACGTTCGACTGACTTGACACGTCAACATACAATGCCTGAAGAATTGACGCTTTGTGATTGGGCAAATCTTAGTACGCCATAAGCCACGCCTCCGGTTGAAAAATCAACCGG
This sequence comes from Actinernus sp. WN-2022, assembly GCA_030867875.1. Classification (NCBI taxonomy): domain Eukaryota; kingdom Metazoa; phylum Cnidaria; class Anthozoa; order Actiniaria; family Actinernidae; genus Actinernus; species Actinernus sp. WN-2022. Next base: position 9,814,492 of record JAOWCC010001751.1, on the reverse strand, counting down.
TAAATTTAGCGCACTGCAAGTGGGAAAAGTCCTTCGTGCAGGGGGCTAAGAAGGACTTTGAGAAAGTCTAGTACTCATTGTGCCGTGCACTAACTCAGTGCACCATACACCTGCACCTACAACGAAATATACACAAAACCAAAGCGAGATATACATGTATATCACTTAGGGACTGGTCATAAAGTATAGGGGGGGTGGGCTGGAAAAATCAAATCTTCCTTTTTAAAACCCGTTTTTTTATGGCCCACTCCCTTATTCATGCAAAATTATCAGTGGCCCACCCTTGAAGCTCACACACAAACACACACGCACACAACCACCATTTATATCATCCTAGAGTAAAAAAAATAGAAATGTTTTGAGACTTCTTTCAGGCTGTAAACTACCAAAATAATTGTCTCTCATTCACCCGAAATTTTTTGGAAAAGACATTTCTTGCATTTTGGGACCACTTTGAAGCATGACCTACCCCTGATGTAGTGCATGATTTATCTTGGCCCAGCCCTTTTCCCATGTTGAAAAATGGTGTCCCACTCCCCCCCCCCCCCCTTATACTTTATGACCAGTCCCTTATTACTTTGGTCACTCAATTGAAAACTATTCTGCCTGGCACACAAACTTTTGTATTGCATTGCACTGTGCTACACTACATTGTATTGCCTGGTTTCAGCATTGCCTTCAAGTGTCTAAAAGGAAGTACTGGTAAAATGGATATTTGACTCAACTTTGGTATTTTTCTCATTTGTATTACAGTGCATGAAGGAGCATGGAGTCCATAATTTTGTCTTTTCGTCATCTGCAACAGTCGATGGAGTGCCACAATTTCTTCCACTAACAGAGAAACATCCTGTGGGTGGCTGCACCAACCCTTATAGCAAGACAAAGTACTTTATTGAAGAAATGCTCAAAAACTTGTGCTATGCTGAGAAGGTTGGCATTTAGGCATGGTTCAACATTGTGCGGCTTACTGTAATCGAAGCCACTTTGACAATGAGAACCAATCACATTGCAGAACGAAAACAAATCATCCCAACTTATGGTTACTTGAGCCAATCAGTGTCGTGTACAAGACAATAGCAATTGATCAACTTGCTCAAGCTTCAATCTGGTAAAAGGCGAATTTGGTGGACTAGTTCCGAAGTCAGTCATTTGAATAAAGAAAATCTCATGGATACATGTATGCTAGGATTTGTATTTTGAAATGCTTTATTTCATATTGCAATGTGTTTAGTTCTTGTTGTCTAAGTGGCCCTGGTACAGTAGTCACACTGTAGTTGTAATGTGTTTAATTGTCTTTGTCTAAGCGGCCCTGGTTACAGTAGTCACACTGCATGTAGTTGACATATGTTTAGTTCTTGTTGTCTATTAGTGGCCCTGCTTACAGTAGTCACACTGCAAAAGGGGCTATGTCATAGTGTTATGCATCTTTATCTTTAGTCAGACATAATTGAATATGGAGTCAATTATGGAGTCAATGTTCAATTGGTGGTGGTTAGAGCAGTTTTCACTTGAGTGTGGAAAATGCTTTGGTTTGTTATCAGTTCTGCTGGAGCACAGCCTTTTTATGAGATATGCTTTCCGCAGTAATAGTACCAGGCGAACATAAGAGAAGCAAATGCCAAAACATTGCATTCAAAAAGCAAACAGAACAAGTTAGCCCTATCTCAGACTTACATTGTAGCCCCTGTTTACATGGAGCAGTTTGAGTGGTCAATCCGATCAAAAACCATGAAGGTACTCAAACATTTTAAATTTGATCTGACCGCAAACTCAAGTCAAGCAGCTCGACTTTAGGATTGACTTGAAATTTGAAGTCGATCGGATTGACAAAATTTCAATCCGCTTCATGTAAATACTATAAAGAGAAACTACAGGGTTGATCCGAAAATCTTAGTCGGCTTGAGTTTTGATTGGATCGACCACTCAATCTGCTTCATGTAAACAGGGGCTTAGAGCTGGCTCATCCCCGTGTGCCAATTAAATAGTCCGCAAGCACATGCACCAAGTGGCACATAACCCTATAGCTTTTATATGGGAGTATCCACAGCACCTTTAAATCTCAGAGCCAGACTTCATTTCTATAAATGTCACCCCACGTAACTTGCACACTCATATGATAGATGCTCTAGCCAACACTAGTGCAAGGCAGTGTTCTCTAGACATTTCTCAGTTGCCTGTACCAACACATTATCTATACTCATACGAACTCCATTCTAGCCAACACTAGTGCAAGGCAGTGTTCTTTAGACATTTCTCAGTTGCATAAACACAAGTAAAGAAAACGCTGGTCATTGGAGCTTCTGAAGAACATTGGCAAGGTTGAGTGACTTTCAGAGCTCTTGGCAGTAGGCAGCTTCTATTCCAGTTACAAAATTAATGTACTTCTGGGGACCTGACAGGCTTGGCTACCCAGAGGGGGAGGGTCTGAATATAGTATGCATATCTCAGGGTGGGGTAATTTGTAGGTTAACTAAGGAAGATAGTGCAGTGATCGGGTGGGAAATTCTGATACTTTTGACCAAAGGTACTGTCCCAAGAATGTGGATTTCAACATTTTTTTGGGCAAAAATTCAAATCCTCACCCCTTGCCCACAACCCCTCCCCTCGGGCTTGACATTCATAGGTGCATTAACTCTAATTGAGACCATGCTTTTCTTTTTGTATTTTTATTCAGGACTGGAACGTGGTATCTTTGCGATATTTCAATCCAGTTGGAGCACACAAATCAGGCAAAATAGGAGAAGATCCCAAGGTATTTAGAATGACGACGATTAATTATTACTTCCTTGAATGCAAGACCCATGTAAAAATGAAAGGCGGGATCCCGCCTATCCCACCTGGGATCCCACCTTTTTTACAGCTGGGATCCCAGGCGGGATCTTGTGAGATCCCGGCCGGGATTATTAGACATCCCGCCTCAGACAATCCCACCTGGGATCCCGCCTTCCCACCCGGAATCCCGCCCGGGATCCCGCCATCCCGCCCGGGATCCCGCCATCCCACCCGGGATCCCACCATCCCGCCCGGGATTATTAGACATATCCCACCTGGGATTCTGCCATCCCATGGAAATGCTGGATCCCACCTGGGATTGGCGGGATCCCAGCTATCCCGCCTGGGATGTAACAAATCCCACCCGGGATCCCACCTCTATAAAGCCAGCATAATTATTCCATGAAATGTTTTGTTTACATACTATGAATTCTTTTCATTGTACTGGTATGTAAACTTTAATTTATAGAAAAAAATTACATACCGGTATATCGTATTGAGATAGCAGATACTTAACATGATTGGCAGGTAAAAAAATAATTATATAGTGAATGACATAGGACCTTCTATAGCTTAATGTATACTTGGGTTGCTGGGTCCTATAAAAAAAAAGCTTAATAGGAAAGCTTTTACGGTAGCCATGCAGTGTTTCAATCAATTTAATAAAGAGATGAGGGCTTAGAAAAGCTGAAATGGCTGTTATGCCTATACCATAAAATCCTGTTTGTATTCTCTTCTGGTATGATTAAACCCCTGGCTATAGACTGGTAACATAAAATCTAATAAAAGACCTCTTCCAAAAAACATGGCAGAATTTTAATTGCAAACGACCAAACTTGCTGTTATAAATTATTTAATGTCCATTATATTTCATGGTCTTATACTGCACTGGCTCACTAAAATTTAATCCACACAATTTCTAGCTCATGTACTTGATCCGATCTGCAAATCGATAGACCTCTCCTTGTTCAAGCACTTGCAAGAGATCAAGTGACAAAGTGCTGTGCCGAATCCGCTGTGCCTATGATGGAAGAAAGTAGTGTGTTAAAAGTTATTGAATACGAGAGATGCACGTAGCAAGAGTTATTTTCCAAAATTGTAGTACAGTGTTCTATTTATGCACATACTGTTAAAAAATATGTATTTCCCCTAGGCCTAGCTATAAAGTGAAATTTCACATGCACAATGTCCACTAATTTACAGAAGAACTTAAAGTATTGACTGAATTGAATTTGTTTGAATTGCAATTCCGTATAAACACGTGCAAATTATTTCACTTCCAAAAAGCAATATTATACCTTTTGTTGTAACTCAGTGACACTGCCTTAAATTAAAAGTGAGACATTTCACTCTCTTCGAACAGTAGTACTCCATGACTACAAGATTTCGATCAATCCTTTAACTAAAAGATTCACTTTACATATACTTGGTAAGCTTTTTGTATGGATTTCGTCATTGAAAATGGATAAGATACAACTACAAGCAGACCACGTGCACGAGACCGTTCAAACAACAGCTGAACTAAAAGTATGATAACCAAGCGCTATATTCCCTTTTCTTGTTACAATCCACAACAATTGAATGATCACATCTTACCTTTATAGTTTTCTTATCTCCCATGTATTTTGAAAACCCTTTGCTCAGTTTGGAAGCCATATTATACAAGAAATCGCATGTCGTGCCTAAGTTGTTAGTTTTGAAAATGGCGCTATGTGCCCGCACAATTCAGGTCAGTGGTCTTTAGATAAGCAATGCATCCTGGGATCAGTTCACATCCGCCATCTTTGTTTGTTGTTGAGAACTTTACTAAAGCTGAGCTGGCGGGAAGTGCTTCATCTGAGGATTAATTTGCGAAATGGTCTGGCTATATATTCAAGGAATCTAAACGCTAATGAACTGGTCAACTAACTCCTCATCTGTTTTGCTGTGTCTGCCTGGAAAGCATGTAAGTCGTAAGGCCATTTTAACACCCAAGGCTGCATGCTATAGCTGGGACTGAACTCAGGTTCTCACTTTTATATTAGTTTTACGCAAACACCAACCTATATATTTTCTTCTCCTTTTCTGGTTGCATGAAGCCTTGACCTATAGTACAACCAGCAATGAGTTGTATCAGGACTTTGCTGTTTCTAACGAAATTATTATACATGTATTAGTCGAGTCCACTCGATCGATTGCTGAGCATGTACCTCGTAGACATCAAGTTTAAATAAACTGCCAACTCATGCAACTTGTACTTCATTTCTGTATAAATCTTGTAATGTTTCAGCCAGTCATTAACGTTCCTATTTCTCGGAGAAAGTTATGAAATCTGCGCTTTTGTAAGTAACTTTAGATCGTTTGAAAGCCAATTTATTATTGGTTGGAGTTCCAATTTGTTCTGTCAATAATTGTTTGGGCGTATGTTCGATCTGTCAGGTGGTAAGGTGCCAAACAAACGTTGCCTTGTGAAATCCACAACAATATTTTTTTACCATGTGATGGTTAATATTAGGGTGTTCATGAATGTTCTAGCTGCATGCAAATTTGGAAGCAAGTGCTGCATATAACTTTCCATATCCTATGAAAAGATTTAGTATTTACACTGTAACATACAGCTAGTTTTCATAGTATTTTCATAGTACCTTAATTTCATAGCCTCTTGTTATACTAATTTCTTAGTCTGATTTCATAGAATGTAAAATTCAAAGCCAAACAATTCATAGGGGACTATATTCATAGGATATAATTTCCCTTTATAAAATTTGAGTCTTTCATAGGTCTATGAAAAGAAACCTTCATAGTGCTATGAAAATATTTCATGGGATATTTCATAGGTTGGCCTAGTTTCATATAGCCTTTTCATGTGGTCTTAATAGGATATTGCACTAGTAGTGTATACACTGGTATTTCATTGGAAATTATATATTAAAATATATGTACTGATTGCTGTAATTTACTTTCCAGGTGGGATTTTGTTGTCATATATATCCCAGACAGATAGCTGCATGGGAATGCCAGGATCCCATCAGCTATCCCGGCTTTAGAGGTGGGATCCCAGGTGGGATTTTATTTCATGCCAGGTGGGATAGTTGGGATCCCTCCATCCCACCTGGGATCCCGGCTTTAGAGTAAGGATCCCAGGTGGGATTTTTTTTCATGCCAGGCGGGATAGGTGGGATCCCACCATCCCACCTGGGATCCCATATGTCCCACCTGGGATCCCGGCTTTAGAGGTGGGATCCCGGGTGGGATTTCTTACCATCCCAGGCGGGATAGCTGGGATCCCACCAGATGACATGGGATCCCGCCAATCCCACCTGGGATCCCAGCTGGGATTGGCGGGATCCCACCTCTGTCCCGCCTCTATTTTGACATGGGGAGGAATGATCCAAGCATCAATAGGCCTTTTGCAATAGACAGTCACGTGACTTGTTGGCCCATAGTAACGCCATACTGGGTTGCAAGCTAACCAGCTCTCCCTTGGCAACCAACAGAGATTGACTGAGCCGTGGTATCATAGCTGGACTTCGAAGCGTTTTTTCGTCTTACTTACTAAATTCATCTCGAAATAAGTCTTATACAGAACAAAAGTAAAGGTTGTTCTTTACTTTTGATCCGGTATTTTGTCAAATACATGTATGCGGCGCAAAATAGAGTTTGGACGCTCAAACGAACTCACCTGGAATCTCAGGCATGGCAAACATGGCGGCCGCTAAACACAACTTAGTTAACTCTTTCGATTGCTTGTTTTAATGCTAGTGAATAATCGGTCAAACACAATAAGCTTTTGCTCAGGACTCAAAAGAATATTGGGGAGCAATTATAGAATACCCCGCAACTTGGATCATTAATAATTCATTTTCTCAAATTTTTATACAAACATTCTAAAAACCCAACCCTGAAATTTAAAAAAACCTAACCATTTTCGACTCCAAATCATTCATAGAACGACCCTACATACACCTGCACTATAATGGAGAATTTAGCAATGATAGTTTAGCACAGTTTTCAAGTGATCTTTTGAAGTTGCAGGGTATTCTATAATCTAACCAATATGGGGATAAATACTGTTTACTCTAGACGCTCGATCATGTACTTAAATAAAATCCTGTGTTTAACTTTAATTAAGGCTTTGTTATCAATTTTCAATAAGATTCTTGAAAAATTAATGTGTATAAGATTGATTGATTATTTAGAGAAATATTATATTATTTATGATGGTCAATTTGGTTTCAGGGCAAAACATTCAACTCTTATTAACTGATAAAATTCAAAAATCAATTGATAATAATACTTATTCCTGTGGTATCTTTATTGATTTTAGTAAGGCCTTTGATACGATAAATCATGATATTTTACTTTCCAAGTTGAATCATTACGGTATTCGTGGAATTGCAAATGACTGGTTTGCTTCATATTTATACAACAGAAAACAATTTGTATCAATAGGCAATACAAACTCTGATATTTGCCAGATATCATGTGGAGTACCACAGAGATCAGTATTGGGCCCACTCTTGTTTCTTCTTTATATAAATGATCTCCACAAATGTTCCAAATTGTTCGATTTTCATATTTTTGCTGATGACACCAATTTGTTTCTCAGTGACCCTTCTCTTCAAAACCTTGAAGAAAATATGAATAGGGAATTAGAAAACGTTTATACATGGCTATGTGTCAATAAGCTCTCTTTAAACATGGCTAAAACTAATTTTGTTTTATTTCATCCACTTCAAAAGAAAATTAATCATTTCTTCAATATAAAAATTAGGGACCATATTATTAAGCAAGAACCATATGTTAAATATCTTGGCATTATAATTGATTCTCATTTAAATTGGAAACAACATATTCATGAAGTATGCAAAAAGATCTCTAGAGGAGTTGGTATTATTTCCAAACTTAGGTATTTTGTCCCTTTAAATTCCTTAATTCAGCTATACTATTCTCTAATTTATCCTTTCTTAACCTATGGTCTATTGATATGGGGGAATACTTACGAGTCCTCCTTAAAACCTGTTATTGTCCTTCAAAAAAGGGCCTTAAGAAGGATGACTTTCTCTAATCCAGATCATCATTCTAATCCTCTTTTTAATGATTTAAAAACACTGAAATTTCAAGATCTTCTTTTTCTATTTAATTGTACGTTTATGTACGAGTTCCACCATAACTTGCTCCCTATATCCTTTGCAAATTTCTTCTGTTCAGTTTCATCCAAACACAATTACAATACTAGATTATCTGCTAAATCCTCTTATTTTATAGTGTCTGTTAGAACAAATTATGGTAAATTTAGCTTATGGTATAGAGGAGCAGTTATCTGGAATTCCCTTAATGAAGATATCAAACTCCAGAGTATTAAGTGCTTTAAGAGTAGTATTATGAATAACTTTCTCCAGACTTACAAATACTAAATTTCTGCTAGTTTTTAATTGATAAACATGATACCTACTTTTTTTCCCCTTTTGTTGACCGTTACATGTTTGTTTTTGTATTTCTATTTATCAAATTTTATTGTATCCGTAACTTAAGACATAACATTTCATATTGTAAGCTCTTTATAACTATCCTGCCACCTTTGACCTTATTTATAGTTTAAATTTCATATATTAGCCACCCAGCTCGATTAACTTCTAAGTTATTCTGGGTGACTATTACCTTAGACTTAGATTAATTTAAGATACAATATGAGTTATACTTATACTTATATTTATGGTAATAAAGCTGTTGTTGTTGTTGTTGTCACTTGCCTTCATCTGCATTCACTTGCCTTCACTAGGCTTCACTTGCCTTCACTAGGCTTCACTCACTTTCATCTGCCTTTATCTGCAGTCACCTGCCTTCACTTGCCTTCATCTGCCTTCACTAGGCTTCACATGCCTTCACTAGGCTTCACATGCCTTCATTAGGCTTCACTTGCAGTCACCTGCCTTCACTGGACTTCACTTGCCTTCATTAGGCTTCACTTGCCTTTATCCGTCTTCACTTGCCTTCACCTGCCTTCACTTGGCTTCAATTGCCTTCATCTGCCTTCACTAGGCTTCACTTGCCTTCATTAGGCTTCACTTGCCTTTATCCGTCTTCACTTGCCTTCACCTGCCTTCACTTGCCTTCACTTGCCTTCATCTGCCTTCACTAGGCTTCACATGCCTTCATTAGGCTTCACTTGCAGTCACCTGCCTTCACTGGACTTCACTTGCCTTCATTAGGCTTCACTTGCCTTTATCTGTCTTCACTTGCCTTCACCTGCCTTCACTTGGCTTCATTTGCCTTCACCTGCTTTCACTAGGCTTCACTTACCTTCATCTGCCTTCACTTGCTGTCACCTGCCTTCACCTGCATTCACCTGCCTTCACTAGGCTTCATGTGCCTTCACATGTATGTCACTTGCAAAGGGTCTATTTTGTGAAATTATTTTAAAGGTTAACTGTGAATTGTGTCTTTGTTAAGTGCTTACAGTGTATATATTATTTTATGTGAACTTATTTCAGAGGTGAATCATGTGTATATGTTTGAATTGCTAATGCAGTACCTAATGAATCATATCAAGGCAGGAAGAGGGTCAGCTTTTTATTGGATAATTTTGAGGAAGGGGGGGAAGGGTTAGGTGCCCAGTAAATGAATGAGATAGTCCAGTCTGTATAATAAGCACAATTAATTTGGGAAAGGAAAGCAATGACGGGAAATATGTTGGAATGAAGAACATGTTTCTAGTTTCCAATGGCTTCCATTTTATAATAATAACAATAATAACAATCAGACAGTGTGTATTAGTAAAGAAATAATTAATTAATAATAGTTCTATTATAATGATATTGATGCTAAGAATCTCTGCTTATGATCATGCATGTTCATTTAAAATCAACATTTTTAAACATAAGTTTTAAAATGCCAAGTGTGCATTCTGTATTAGGCAGACCCTTTTAAAATGGCTAGGAAGTCTGCTATAACCTAAAGCTCAGGGATGCTCTGATGGTAAACTCTTTCTGAATTTAAGGTTCAGATACAACATACATAAATATGTAATTTATTATAATATTAGTATTTGGATAGCTACAAATATTATTTTGTCAAAAATGTAACTTAAAAAAATAAAAAACCCTTGTAATTTGAATTAACATGCAATGTACGCGTGAGCAGAGATTCTTAGTATTGATAATAACAATTAGTCAATTAGTTATGTCATGTTTTGCACATGTATCTTATTGTTAATGTTAGTATCATGAATGAAACCTCATTAACCTTCATAGCCATCATGATTTTCCTTTCCCAAATACATTATCAAACCCACATATTAAACTGAATCAACTAAGTATCACATTCTTTCAATCAACACTTACAATGTTACCCTTCCTCATTCAAAATTTGAGTTACAACACCAATACATACATGATTTACTTCTACATTTCATAAATAGTTTTTGCATATTTTAAGAGAATAACTTTTAATGTTTCATTGATACATAAGTGTTCTTGTTTTTGTGGAGAATAAAGATGAAGAGTTAGTGATGGTGCTGAAAAGCATAAATTGTTCGAGTCTTAATTCCATATAGATGTGTTCCTTCCAATGCTGTTAATATATGGGACCAGATAATTGTCATTTTTTACTACATTAAAAATAAACAGGTTTAAAACACTTAGTCTCAAATAATGAGAAAGTATATAGATGAAAACTGTATACGTTTGTGTTTGTTTTCATAGTTTGCTATATTTGCCTGACTTTGCTTTTGTTTGGGAAGAATAGAGATAGAGAGAAATAATGGCGTTTGTAGTCTGTATTTCAAAACAAGTAATCAGTATAACCAGGTGCTCCTTTACTATTTCAGTCCAGATATTCCAAAACAGCAAACAAACACTAAGTGAATTGGGAAGAGAATCAAGTTTGACTATTTTACAGGAAAATAAACCAGACCAGAGGTACGCTTCTTTGCTTGATCTGCATAAAATGTATAATTTTTCCGCTCTGTCAGCTCCTATATGATTGAAAATCTGATACAGATTTCGTCCTGATTTACATAGACTTTTGCTTCGATTTTCTCGGCCAAAATAACTGAAAACATGACTATACATCTAGACGTTTGAGAAGTCAGATACAGAATTCGTGTTTACATAAACTTTTACTTAACGTTGTGACGTCATCTGTGCATATATTAGAGGACAAGTGCACGGTAAAATGTCATCTCTTTGCTAAACATTGCTCATTGTGTTTGTCGTCAGGAGTGAGGGATTACATTCATGTTGTGGATCTCGCAGTGGGACACCTGGCTGCGCTAAACAAAGTTCAAGAAAACTGTGGATGGAAGGTTAACTATTATACCGCAACACTGCACTGAATAGAGCGGATTTCGTATGAGTGGTACAATCTACAGCATTGACTACAGCACGGTTACCGTATGGGCATGCCGTGACATTGAAATGGTTTCCCATTGTTTTTGCCCTCCTGATCCAATCAAATCACAGAGTTACAGTACAGCACGGTTATGGACATGCCGTAGTTTGTCCCACTCATACGACATCTGCTCTACCCTTACCCATAACCGTACTGTAACTTACTGTACTGTAACTATGTTACTTGATTGGATAAGAAAGACAAAAGCAATAGGGAAGCCATTTCAGTGTCACAGCATGTCGTTCAGCAACCGTGCTGTATATTAAAGTCATTGCCATAACCTCCTCACTCGTACTAATTACGCTCTATTAATTCCGTCTGCTAATTTTATATTACTTATAAACTCTTAGTCTTATGACTCTTGTTAAAATGCTTGTAAGCGCAAGTCAGTTATCATTGATTTAAAGTTCGAACTGGCTGAAAAACAAAATCACCAACATGGAAACATAATTAATGCCTGCCATTTTCGTTTATGATTAATCAAATCTCATTGATGTCATACACTAAATTCCAATTCGATCTCGGGATTAGCTGGGTCCTGACTTTGATGAGCTCTCCATGGTGGAAGGTTATTTCGAATCATAACTAATTCTAGTTCTTTTGCTGTTTCTATATCGGCTCCGATTCACTTATTAAAATAACTTTTAAAAATTGATTGCAAAGATCAAATGTCTAACCCCTAAAAACAAGTGAAAAATATAAACAAATTCAATGTTATGGCTCAATTCATGTTAAACTCATTAGCATATTGTTCCTTAAATGACGTCATTTCAAAGATTTGTAAGTAATAGATACAGAATGAATGGTCGTGCTTTTTGGGATTTACAAACTCGAGATGAAAGCGAGAGTTTGTAAATCCCACAAAGCATGGACACGAATTCTGTATCTGACTTCTCAAACATCTAGATGTATAGTCTTGTTTTCAGTTATTTTGGTGATACAACTTATTTTTGGCCGAGAAAATCGAAGCAAAAGTTATGTGAATCAAGACGAAATCTCTTGCAGATATACAGATCACTAATCGTTCACTGATTTCCTTTGTTTTTGTTTCATGAATTATTAATGAGTTTGATAATAAGACATACTTTACAAAGAAAAAGAAAGTCCACTAATATACCGTTTCGCATTCAAGAATTACGGCTGGATGCGAAGACTACAGACTCTTTTACTCAACGTTAGTCTCGTTCTGATGTTAAATATTCACAAATACCAGCGAAAAGATGGGTTATTCACAACTCTATGTATTGTTGTAGTTTGAACTTCTCCACCTTCTCGCTGGTATTTGTGAATATTTAACATCAGAACGAGACTAACGTTGAGTAAATGCGTGTGTAATTCTTGAATGCGGTCTATTCCAGTAATCAGGTTTTCTATTAAACGTCTGGGCCGGGTTGTTCAAAGCCCGATTAGTGTTAATCCTGGATTAACTCTGCACAGAACCTATTGGTTGTCATGGAAATTAACCCTGGATTAGCACTAATCGGGCTTTGAACAACCGGGCCCTGATCTATAGAGAATAAGGCACAGGACACTTGACAGGATTGTCAAACAAGAACACAAGACTTGTCATGGTTGCCACAGAGATCAGACTTCAAAATTTCCTGACTTTTCCCTGACTCAACTTCAATTTTCCCTGCCCAAATACAGGAAGAAATCACATATAACAACAGCCTCCAAGTTATTACCAAGTTGGTCTTAAAGGGGCTATCGCACGGCCAAAGGCGAAATCCGGCGGTACGAAATCAAACCTCCCTCCGAAGGAACCTTTCAGGAATCCATTTCCATCGCTCTTATTTCGAACCTCTAAAACATATTTTTTTGCAGGAAAGTTTTGTTTAGCATTCATTCTAAATGTATTTCATTTTTACCTTTTTTGTTCGAGCTCCTCTCCGATTGGCTGAACAAAAAACCCGGCTCGAGTTCGCAGACGCAAAACCTGGCGGGGGCTTAAAGGCCAAGGAACTTTTGGTAGTTTCGCGGCCGAGTCACTTCAAGAGTAGTTGGTTGAGATTGTTTCCACACGAAACGTTTAGTTAAAAAAGACGTGTTTGACCGCAGGCTTCCCAGACTCGACGTATATTACCCGTTTATTACTCTATTGGGTTACCTGTGGTTTATCGATTAGTTTCATAACGATCTCAGAAGAGTTTATACAATAGTTGCTCGGTGTGAATTCTTTTTTCCGATTCCTACGAAACAAATCTTCAATAATAAAAGATTGATACTTAATGAAGTTGTGTGAGTGGTTTTGTGGCGATTTGGGGCCTTCTAAAGCAGGTTATTAGGATTCGAAATTTTGACCGTTGGCCGCGGCTCTAAAAAAATATACAAGGTAGGCAACTCGACCTTTCCAAAGCACAGACTTACCATATAAGTCCCCTGGAACCATAAGTCCCCTGTGACCATAAGTCCCCTGTGACCATAAGTCCCCACTATATAAGGCTCTCTCCATATAAGGCTCTCTCCATATAAGGCTCTCTCCATATAAGGCTCTCTCCATATAAGGCTCTCTCCATATAAGGCTCTCTCCATATAAGGCTCTCTCCATATAAGGCTCTCTCCATATAAGGCTCTCTCCATATAAGGCTCTCTCCATATAAGGCTCTCTCCATATAAGGCTCTCTCCATATAAGGCTCTCTCCATATAAGGCTCTCTCCATATAAGGCTCTCTCCATATAAGGCTCTCTCCATATAAGGCTCTCTCCATATAAGGCTCTCTCCATATAAGGCTCTCTCCATATAAGGCTCTCTCCATATAAGGCTCTCTCCATATAAGGCTCTCTCCATATAAGGCTCTCTCCATATAAGGCTCTCTCCATATAAGGCTCTCTCCATATAAGGCTCTCTCCATATAAGGCTCTCTCCATATAAGGCTCTCTCCATATAAGGCTCTCTCCATATAAGGCTCTCTCCATATAAGGCTCTCTCCATATAAGGCTCTCTCCATATAAGGCTCTCTCCATATAAGGCTCTCTCCATATAAGGCTCTCTCCATATAAGGCTCTCTCCATATAAGGCTCTCTCCATATAAGGCTCTCTCCATATAAGGCTCTCTCCATATAAGGCTCTCTCCATATAAGGCTCTCTCCATATAAGGCTCTCTCCATATAAGGCTCTCTCCATATAAGGCTCTCTCCATATAAGGCTCTCTCCATATAAGGCTCTCTCCATATAAGGCTCTCTCCATATAAGGTCCCCCCCCCATATAAGGTCCCCCCCCATATAAGGTCCCCCCCCATATAAGGTCCCCCCCCATATAAGGTCCCCCCCCATATAAGGTCCCCCCCCATATAAGGTCCCCCCCCATATAAGGTCCCCCCCCCATATAAGGTCCCCCCCCCATTTAAGGTCCCCCCCCCATTTAAGGTTCCCCCCCCATTTAAGGTCCCCCCCCCATTTAAGGTCCCCCCCCATTTAAGGTCCCCCCCCCATTTAAGGTCCCCCCCCCCATTTAAGGTCCCCCCCCCCATTTAAGGTCCCCCCCCCCCATTTAAGGTCCCCCCCCCCCATTTAAGGTCCCCCCCCCCCATTTAAGGTCCCCCCCCCATTTAAGGTCCCCCCCCCATTTAAGGTCCCCCCCCCATTTAAGGTCCCCCCCCCCATTTAAGGTCCCCCCCCCCATTTAAGGTCCCCCCCCCCATTTAAGGTCCCCCCCCCCATTTAAGGTCCCCCCCCCATTTAAGGTCCCCCCCCCCATTTAAGGTCCCCCCCCCCATTTAAGGTCCCCCCCCCCCATTTAAGGTCCCCCCCCCCATTTAAGGTCCCCCCCCCCATTTAAGGTCCCCCCCCCCATTTAAGGTCCCCCCCCCCATTTAAGGTCCCCCCCCCCATTTAAGGTCCCCCCCCCCATTTAAGGTCCCCCCCCCCATTTAAGGTCCCCCCCCCCATTTAAGGTCCCCCCCCCCCATTTAAGGTCCCCCCCCCCATTTAAGGTCCCCCCCCCCATTTAAGGTCCCCCCCCCCATTTAAGGTCCCCCCCCCATTTAAGGTCCCCCCCCCCATTTAAGGTCCCCCCCCCCATTTAAGGTCCCCCCCCCCATTTAAGGTCCCCCCCCCATTTAAGGTCCCCCCCCCATTTAAGGTCCCCCCCCCATTTAAGGTCCCCCCCCCATTTAAGGTCCCCCCCCCATTTAAGGTCCCCCCCCCATTTAAGGTCCCCCCCCCATTTAAGGTCCCCCCCCCATTTAAGGTCCCCCCCCCATTTAAGGTCCCCCCCCCATTTAAGGTCCCCCCCCCATTTAAGGTCCCCCCCCCATTTAAGGTCCCCCCCCCATTTAAGGTCCCCCCCCCATTTAAGGTCCCCCCCCCATTTAAGGTCCCCCCCCCATTTAAGGTCCCCCCCCCATTTAAGGTCCCCCCCCCATTTAAGGTCCCCCCCCCATTTAAGGTCCCCCCCCCATCCTCCCGTGTGTGTGTGTTCGCCCCCCCTCCCGTGTGTGTGTGTTCGCCCCCCCTCCCGTGTGTGTGTGTTCGCCCCCCCTCCCGTGTGTGTGTGTTCGCCCCCCCTCCCGTGTGTGTGTGTTCGCCCCCCCTCCCGTGTGTGTGTGTTCGCCCCCCCTCCCGTGTGTGTGTGTCGCCCCCCCTCCCGTGTGTGTGTGCCCCCCCTCCCGTGTGTGTGTGCCCCCCCTGCCGTGTGTGTGTTCCCCACCCCCACCCGTCCCCCCCTCCCACGTGTCGTCGTCCGTCCCCACCTCCCACGTGTCGTCGTCCCCCCTCCAGTGTGTGTGTGCCTCCCCCTCCCGTGTGTGTGCCCCCCCGTGCCGTGTGTGTGCCCCCCCGCCGTGTGTGTGTTCCCCACCCCCACCCGTCCCCCCCTCCCACGTGTCGTCGTCCGTCCCCACCTCCCACGTGTCGTCGTCCCCCCTCCAGTGTGTGTGTGCCTCCCCCTCCCGTGTGTGTGCCCCCCCGTGCCGTGTGTGTGCCCCCCCGCCGTGTGTGTGTTCCCCACCCCCACCCGTCCCCCCCCTCCCACGTGTCGTCGTCCGTCCCCTCTCCCACGTGTCGTCGTCCCCCCTCCCACGTGTCGTCGTCCGTCCCCCCTCCCACGTGTCGTCGTCCGTCCCCCCTTCCCACGTGTCGTCGTCCGTCCCTTCCACGTGTCGTCGTCCGTCCCTCCCACGTGTCGTCGTTGCCCCCACGTGTGTGTCGTCGCCCCTCCCACGTGTCGTCGTTGCCCCTCCCACGTGTCGTCGTCGCCCCCACGTGTGTGTGTCGTCGTTCGTCGCCCCCATGTGTGTGTCGTCGTTTGTCGCCCCATGTGTGTGTCGTCGTTCGTCGCCCCCATGTGTGTGTCGTCGTTCGTCGCCCCCATGTGTGTGTCGCCGTTCGTCGCCTCCATGTGTGTGTCGCCGTTCGTCGCCCCATGTGTGTGTCGTCGTTCGTCGCCCCATGTGTGTGTC
Source organism: Actinernus sp. WN-2022 (assembly GCA_030867875.1). Taxonomy (NCBI): domain Eukaryota; kingdom Metazoa; phylum Cnidaria; class Anthozoa; order Actiniaria; family Actinernidae; genus Actinernus; species Actinernus sp. WN-2022. Next base: position 9,797,950 of record JAOWCC010001751.1, on the reverse strand, counting down.
GTCGTTCGTCGCCCCATGTGTGTGTTGTCCCCCCATATATGGCGTTCAGTTAATAATAATAATAATAACAACTTTGTGTCGTGGCTTATAGTGGATCACAAGTGCTTTACTAATCGGGGACACTAGAATTAATATATACAAATGTTAAGAAAGTCCTAGTCATAGTACAGTCTTAATACTAAGTTAATTCTAATTATTTAAATGACAACAGATAAAACGCATAATAATGGTGCTAATGCTAAATATCCTCAATGCTAAATTTGCTGATGCTAATTTAATTTTGATTATATATATATCTATCTACAGGTAAAATATTATAATAATAATATAAGTGAGTTAGCTTACATCAAGAGGGTCTAAAAAAGAAATTTGGAATTTACGTGTAGTTATTAGCTATTACATTTTCCACAGTCCTTACATGAATTACTATAAACATTCATGTGTAAATACTTTTGTGTGACAACATGAACACGAGGCTAAAGTCTCCAGGACAATACCTATTGAATGGGACGCCATTTATGCAAAGGGTCTATATTAACTACTTATTAACCGAGCGTGAGGTCTGTACAGGGAAATATCAGACCGCGGTTTTTCTGTACAGACAGAGGCAAAGCCTCTGTCTGTACAGAAAAACCAAGGTCTGATATTTCTCTGTACAGACCGAGCAAGCGAGGTTAATAAGGTGTTTATTATATGGTATATTTTGTTTTAATTCGACCGGTTCGTGTACACAAACACTGCAGCGGGAAAATCCGTATTGCCCGTGGGCATTACGGGAGAATTCCGCCCGCTAAACGGCCAATCAGCGCGCGCGATTTGACCGGAAGTAGCTCCTGTCATATAATAAACTTAAAGAATTTGAATTATATAAATGAACCTAGTTATTAACTTCGTCAGGCCAGTATAACTGATTGTCGCATATTAACACTTTCCCTTTATTACTGAAAGGTAATTGTCACGGCCTGTTTCTAGATATTGTTTGTGTCACCTCACCCTCGCAGCTCTCGACATTAGCCACTAGTGAGTTTATTCCTTCCCCGCGGATAGCGTCCCTCGGCATATATTATTAGAGAACATGCACAACAGCTTATGTCAACCCTTTTCATTTTAGATTCTGTATAAATTTGCGGATCGTAGAGAAGGTGACGTAGCCTCGTGTTACGCGGATGCGCCTCTCGCAGCAGAGGAGTTGAACTGGAAAGCTACAAGACAACAAGACGAGATGTGTGAGTACTAAAGCGGCTAAACCCACCAACAGAGCCGTCAAGCTTGACGTTGTTGGTTAAATTCCAATTCGATCTGTGAATTAGCCGGGTCCTGGCTTTGATCAGCCTCTTTATGGTTGTTTCAGGTCCCGTTAGAAATGCAGTGCTTTTTTATTTGAAAGAAGAAAGGCTTCAGCTGATGACACAGACCTCGTGCCAGTCGACTCAGCTTGTCACAGGAAGAGAAAATTCACAGTTGGAAAATAGCGCTAATTTTCTTATGATACAAAAGAACACAACACTGCGGTACGACAGAAACTAAGACTGGCTCCATATCTGCGATCTTTGGGACAACTGGCCTCGCTCTGGTGCCAATTACCAGACTTCTCTCCACTCGGGCATATCTGTAAGCTGCGCGCGCAGCTATCGATGATTCGCACATAACTGTCAGCCAATCAGAACCGAGCTTGCGACATATATGGAGTAGTACATACATATTTGTACCAGTAACCGGATAAATATAGGGAGTTTAAATGTTCTTATCAGAACAAAATTATAAAAGCTACCGCACGTGTAGCATCAACGTATATCGGAAAATTGGGTACTTATTTTTACGTTGTACGGTTCATACCGTAATTCATAATGTGAAAATATATCATGGATTGCGTCATAACGTAAAACTCTGTCATGGATTGCGTCATTCATAACATAAAAATGTCATGGATTGCGTCATTCATAACGTAAAAACATGTCACGGATTGCGTCATCCATAACGTAAAAGTATGTCATGGATTGCATTATTCAACATAAAAGTATGTCATGGGTTTCGTCATCCATAACGTAAAAGTATGTCATGGATTGCGTCATCCATAACGTAATAGTATGTCACGGATTGCGTTATTCATAACGTAAAAATATGCCATGGATCATGGATTGCCGACATATGTTGATGCTAACGCATACATGCGGTAGCTTTTTCATGACACCTATACTTTTGTTCTGATACGAACATTTAGGTTATACACCCTATATATTGAGGTTACTGATACAAATATTTATGTAGTGTACTCCCCCTGGATTCATTTACTTACATGCTATATTCCATGAAGTTTGATTGGCTGTCGATATAGTTTTGGTATGAGATAATCTAAAATTAAATGTAAATCAGAATGAACAGAAGGCTCAAACTTTGTTCTCTTTCTTTTTCTAGGCGAGGACTCGTGGAGATGGCAAATGAACAACCCTAATGGTTATAGATGACATTCTACCTCTACCAAATTATTATATAGCCAATTGAACAAACACTGGTGATAACATGCGATTCACCGGATATTTTTCAATCTTTGAAAATCTATGAATAGGAATATAAATTAGACATATTTACAGAATTTGTTTCATTACATGTACGCACCTGGTGAGAATAAATGGAAAGCCAATTGAAAAGGTTGTAATTTTGGGTTATTGGAACCGCTGTATATAGTATTTATGTCCTTCCCTGAATTGTGATTATATATATTGGACTTGCTGTCAATGTTGAGCTCGATTTGCGGGACAGGAAACACAAAATTACTGAGTTGGATTAATCTGGCTATGTGCACATTTTGAGCACATAGCCGCTTTAATAACTCATTAATATTTATATCATTACAGATCTTATTTTTAGAAAAATATAATTTGCCCAGCAAAGGTGGGGACTTAAAAAGCGCCAAGGACCTCCTAGGGATAAAGAGGGTAACCCCACCCCAACATGACAGCAGTTCCACCTCTTTGTATGGTACGGTTTTGGTCGTTTACTATTTGTTTGTCTATTGTTCTACCTTATTTTCGTACCAGGAATGAGGACTGACATGCTTTTTGGATGTAACGAGTGACCAGTGGTCTTTTTCGACGCGGGCTCACGTTGGTCGATATTTCGCGGGAACGTCAGTGGGGTTGAGGTTGTGCGAAACGTGCAGTCACCTGAGCGTTGTAGATATTACCATGACAACCGACTTCAAACTTGAGCTCACGTCGAAAAAGACCGCTGGTCATTCGTTACCTTGCTCCCAACCTACCTGTGTTTACTACTCGTTGTCTGTGTTTACTATTTTGGGGTTTAGGTTTGTGTATTTTTAATACCTCGACAGAAAAACGTTAGTTTTTTTTACGGCAGAGACATTAGCTGACAGTTACGCAATAAGATGGTTCATATAGCTTTTCCTACAGATATTAGGGATCTTACGCTTCAAGGATGGCAACAGCTGTGACGACGGACGGGAAATAGCGTTTTTTCGCGAAATTAACAGTGAAATTGTGTGTTTATTCTTTATCGCTTTTCACATCAAAGAGGTCGCATTGCATGCATCTGGTATTTAACAAATCGCACACATTTTGCCATTGTCTGTACTCGTATTGATCATAGAAATGACGCCATAAAATGTTCAAAACTCCAGTCAACCCTGTTCAAGATCTGTCAATGTGAAAATGGATACAAGTCCATATATGGGAGTCCCCCCCCCCTCGGGATGTAGGCCGGATAGTTCGCGCAGTTATTGCGAATCTGAACAGCCTGCCTGCGGGAGTTACCAGTAGAACCGGGCTACATAACCTTAGCAGCTCTGGAGTTTCACTCTCCAGTATCCATCGGCCGGCGTCAGACAGGTCAGAAAACTGTCTCCCTTCCACTGCCATTCCCAGCTCATGGCGTCTGCGTCGAAGAGTTCTTTCCGAAACATTAAATGTACTGGCAATCTGACTCCAACTAAAACCAACGTCAAGATTTAATGGCTCCAGTTGTTCCCGATCAACGGAAAACCTAGGCCTCCCAGGGCCGTCTTGACTATTTTTTTTCGGCGCTTATTGGAGCGTATTGCGCACCCTCTTCATCCTCCCTTTTTAAGCTCAGAAAAAAGAAATCCTTGATAGTGTAGTCTCAGTGTGCTTGTACGTCTTAATATGTAATTCAGGGGCCGAATATCCAGATGCCATGGCGGGTGGGGACTCTAGACGGGAGATCATTCGACAGTTTGATTTAAAAAATTTGAATGTGATGACCGTTATAAATCCATATGATGGCTCATATCTGTCCCGATCATATGGAGAAAAAAAATCGCTTTTACGAGTGTGTAATGCACTAGTCAATTGAAACTCCGGCCCCCCCGACCCCCGGGACATAGCGGGGAATGTAACATTTATACAGTGTTACATTTTGACCTTTTCCCCGCCCATCGGGGACAGTTGGCTGTTACAATACCCGCCCCTATGGTCCCGGTATGTGCTTCAGAATTTTCAATTGGGAGGAGGCATTGATAAATTGAATATACATAAGCTTCAATCTGTTGCTCCATTATTTGAAAAAAATACATTTTCTGAAGCACATCACTAGCGGATCCAGGGGAGGGGTTTCGGGGGTTGCAACACCCACTATGATTCCTGTAAATCACTGTAAATTCAATTTTAAATCTCTAGATTTAAAAAAAAATCCTTTTGCAAACCCCCCTTTCACAAAATCCTGGATCCGCCCCTGTACATTTTCTATTACTATACATGCTTTCTGCACTTTTACAGTCTCGACCATTGTCTTGTTTATCAGAAACCGTTGTCTGCATATCAATAAAATAGCAAGCAAACGTGTCGTTTTGAACTTACCGCGGCCTCTTCCATATAAGGAAAATTTCATATTCCATATTTGGAAGAGCTGCCACGACATTCAAAATGGCGGTTTCTAGGTCCCAGACCTCTAAATCGACACTCGTTGTTTGATATGTCAACAAAAAACAACAATGCGACAAAGGAAAATAAAGGAAATGTCATGCAGCTGCGTTTAAATATATTTAAGTAATGATCCGTGTAAAAAGTACGACAAAATCCATTGTTATGTGGCATTGAGCCTCCCTCACATGTGATTTGTCTGTGTTTTAGACTACGAAAACAATGGGTGATAATTATGATTATTCTGAAATAAAAGTAGTATGAAGTCTTAGTTTCATTCCATTTTTATGAACAAACTATCTTCCAACCAATAGGAACAGCCAAAAACAATAGCTACGAAACAGGCACGATTGATAAGGAGTTCGAACATACAATTTGCTTTACAAACGACATTTGGAACCGCAGTGCAAATCGCAGTTTTAATAGTTTGAAAAATTGGAGGACATTAAACCTTTAAGGCGATTTTCATGTTTCAACCAATCAGATCAAGAATTTTCACAATACAAAATTAACACCTTGCCATCTGAATGCCGTTCGGTGTCGTACTTGTTACACGAATCATTACTTTTAAAATCTGATATTTTGCCGTGACGCAAACTTTAACAAAACCGGCTTTGTTGTTGCAAATAACAAAGTGTTTAATAATAAACACTTCCTGATCTACTACTCGTGACTTAACTCAGTATAAACACTGCCTCTGATGGAAACACCCAGGACTTGTTTAAATTAGCTACGATTTTTGCGTGTCCATAGCTTCCGCCATGTTTGATACACGTTGTTGATGCTCGGGCCCAGTCCCGCTCTGTCGTGGCTGGCGTTACAACCACCGCTAAAATCCCCGCAAATTTTGCAAATCGTTACTTTCCCCGTTCCACCGGAAAAATGCAGCGTTAAATGTGCGTTATTCCACGGCCATGTCCCCGTTAATGCCCCACTATGTCCCGGGGGTCGGGGGGCCGGGGTTTCAATTGACTAGTGCATAAGTCCTATGTATTTGTTAAGGTCTCCAAAACATACTCTACACAAGTACTGAGCGGGAATACTCGACTCTAGCTCAGAATAGTTCCGAGATAATATCTGAACTTTATCCCCGTATTTCGGCTTTTAATTTCTGTCAGCGAGGTGTCTTGAGCGGCACTATTAGGCCAGATAAAAAAAATGCTTGTTTAGCGTCCCCGCCCGACCTGAGAAATGTCCCCGACCTCTAATTTTTTTTTATTTTTTTATTTTTCGTAAAAAAAAACATTTTTTCATAAAAAAACATAGAAAGTGTAAATGCGCCCGCGAACACCAATTCTTGTACCCAGACCCCTACATGTACCACTTAAAATATGCGCCGGTGCATTAATATTTTAACATCGACGCCATTTTGTTTCTACAACACGAGGTCATGAACACGAGGTGAGTGAATAATGTCTAGTGAAGACAAAATAAGCTTCACATAGAAAAAAAAACAAAAAAACCTCCCTCCCTACCTGGAAAAATTGAAACGGGTGGACGCTAAACAAGTATTTTTTTTATCTGGCCTTATATTACAGAGTAACAAATAATTCAGCCTAGTTTCTCAATAATTTTAAATCGTGTTTGTTCTTGAGAATTCATTTCACATTTGGAGTTTTAGTTTACTGAGTTCCAGTGTGTTGAGCCTACGCTAAAGTCGTGAAAGGAAAACGGCTTTTCTTGTCAAAACACGCAAATTGAATACTATTGGATTTTAATTAGCTGACGTCACGGACACGGTGTGTTGACCGCGCGCCCAGCCGTTAGTGGGGGGAGTCCAACTCACAGCGAAGTAACAGCTGAACTCTGCACGGATTGGAGTTTGACCCGCGATCGTAGTTTTGGTAGCAAGACTTTCTGGACCTACTGGAGGATGAAAAAAAAGGTTAAGGACATTGCTTTCTCTGCTAATAAAAATGCAAAACAGATACAGATAAGTCGTAACACCTCAGTGGAGCTTAGCCATGCGAAATTATAATTACGAATGATCTTGATGCCAGAAGTGGTTGCATGCTTTGTGCTTTGTATTTCCAACTCGAAGCCCGCCGGTCCATTAGTGCAGCAAATCCCCGGGAAACTCACGTAGTAGTCCTTTTGAACCACAAGTGTTCTCTTGTAAACCTGCTGAAGGATTATTTGTCGAGTCGCTTCGCCTCGCTGTCGGTCCTTTCTCCGGAATTCCTCTACTCGCCACTCTAGACCGGGATTCGAAGAAATATTCGAATAATTACACGATGGCCCAAACTAGGGATGGATTTCGAAAGATTCGAGAGTCACAACAACAACAACGATCTTTCTGATGGAAATTATTTGCGCGCGCAAAGCACCATGGGCTCGGACACAGGGTCTTTAAGTTTCGTTGATGTGCGATTCAATTCCAGGGGAAAACACACGATTTTCTGACATATTGAGTTTTTTTGTTCGATTTTCATTTAATGAATTAATAAATTTTATTTATCTATTTATATTAGCTAATTTATTATTTATTTTATTTATCCGGCTATTGATATATTTCATTTATCAATCGAAAACTGTCAACCTGCACCCAACCTGCACCCAACCTGCAACCTGCAACCTGCACTTTGTACCGTCCGATGTGCCGACTCATTTCTACTGGCCAATTAACCGTCAACTTCAAAAAATATTATCCATGTCCAATTAAAAACAATGCTTGAAAGAAAACAAACCTTGCCAATACGTTGGAGAAACTCAAGGCAAACTTAGTTCTAGATTTGAAGAAGCCCGCAGCTCAGTTGAAAACTTTATCAACGAAAGGAATCTCTACAACAAGCTCTTGCGCACAACCAACCGCTATATAGCTATATCCGCAGCATATTTCTCAAAAACCAAAAACTCACTTAATGACTTACAAATTATAGTTTAGAAACTACTGGCAACGTATACAACAGAGACATCGTCCGTAAAGCTATGCAAGCACGACATCTTATCGCTTTAGCCTGCTTACAAGCTCTCGTTTTTTTTCCGGAAATGGCAGTTTTCGGGTCGGGTTTGGGTTACCTGTGGGCCGAGCGAATCCCACAGGTAACCCAAACCAGATCGGAAAACTAAATTTCCGAAAAAACCTGAGAGGCCTGTAAGTAGGCTACTTTAGGTAGAGATTTTTTTTAATACTTGTCTTTCGAATGTGTTCTTGTGTGGCGTAAATTAAGTAGTTGACCTTTTACTGTACTTATTTTGGCTCCTAGGAGCTCCTTTACAGTTGTCAGCGCGTGGAAGGCAAATACTGTGTTTTGTTTTCATTTTATTTTGCTTCTCGTGTAGCCCCGCCGTTAAGCGGCAGGGCAGTCCAAAAATTGGAAAATCGTGAGTTAAAACTCACGTCACTCACTCACTCGCAAAAAATCCACGAGTTCACCATTGAAAACACTACTGTGGTAGGCTGTTTCTGGTTGGCTATCTTACCGCTCACCTAAGACACGTGTGGGATGCAAGTCAAGGTTGAAAAATAATAATCTTACAGAGCAGGCGCAATAGTAAGTAATATTACCTTGAACTTTAATCATTGAATTCACAGCTTCTTAGAACCAAATAGATTGTAAATGCGCTAAAGCCACTTCAGTTTTGGACATTTTGAAATGTTACTGTTGTTATCCTTTTTGTAGTCGTTGTAGTAAAATTTATGTCAATGACGATAATGACGTATTATTTCTGGAGGAGTCTGCATGACTATAAGTCAGCGGTGTTTTGGTTAACAGCGGGAAAACAAGATGGTGAAAGTGGCGTGTTTGAGTTTTTGTGAAGATTCTATGCTGTTTGCTGGGATTTGGCTGCATCTTACATTGAAATTCGAGATGAAACCAAAGTTAATGAGATGTCTTTAAGATAAGAAAGTATGTTTTGGAGAGAATAGGCAAGAGAAAGGAGCCCCAGCTGGATTTCAGCTGGATTTCAGCTGGATTTCAGCTGGATTTCAGCTGGATTTCAGAGCGAGACGAAACCACCGAGCGAGACGACACCAGCGAGACAACAGTTGAAATATCTGTCGGACAACGTGCAAGGTAAGCATTTGTAGAAAGCACTTTAGGGACTTTAAAAGCCTTCCAACTGGTGTTGTGACTTAAGGGTAAAATTGCGATATTTTCATGATTTGAAGTTTGCCTTTTCTCTGAACAATTCCGTCCGTGACTGGGAGTGAAGCCTCAATAAATATTTGGGTCAAGCGTGGCACGAAGTCGGAAATAAACCCGAAGCAGCGTCTATTGGCCCAGGGTTTGCTATGGTCTGTACTCTGACTCTGAAGAAAACACGACTGCAGATGTAGAGCTGAAAAAGAGTACAGGAATGAGCGACTTTTGTAGCTTTTGGGTGTTTGGAATGTTTCAGGAGAGCTGCCAGAGGCAGAGTATATATCCACATATACGCACGAAAATTACGCAAAAGCAAACCCCGAAACCGTATGCCTTCGCAAGACCGACAGTTAACAGTTTGTATTCTGAAAGACGAAGTTATGCCACGAAATAATTAAGCTAGTTGTTATCATTCAGTTCGAACAACTGTGTGTACGTGTACATTAGTCATTATATCCGAATCTCTGCGAAGTTGTGAAACACCACCATTTGCTTTCATTTTGGTCGCACAAAGCCATAACTCGAAGTTAATACCATATAATTATAATGATAGATTACAACACGATAAATCATAAAGGCACCAACTCTTACATTTGGGTAAAGTTTCGACTGTTATTTTGAACAAAATACAACAGAATTTCCAAAGTAAATATATTTAGCCTCGTTTTCATCTGAAAGTGAAAGGTCAGCCGCCAAGCAAAACGTGGGCATAACTCGAGACCACAAATAATGTACCTAGCGATAATTGAGGAGCTTTATCCTATCCATTGCCAAGCCTTTACTACTAATAGTAATGATAATAATAACTTTTATTTTGACATTAAATGGAATTAAAGCACACATTACTGCAGATGTAAATGCTTGTGCATGGGGGACAATGTACTGTAACATCCTTGTCTGGTAATTGCGGTGTGAAATTCCTAAGCACCGTAAGTTTCTCTACTTTACTGTAAAAATTGAAATGTGTACCAAACAAAATTAAATTCTGGCGGGGTGCTGCTGTCCAGGGGTGACCAATTATTTGGGGGGGGGGGGGGGGGGGGGGGCTATCCAGGGGTGACCATTGATTATTGTGTGTATCGTCTATTTTACTAACAGCTACATGTATTATTGTATTAGTAGTGTTTCTTGTGTGTGTGTGTGGGTAACAACACTGCCCACCATTGCCAAGATTAGCTATGATATTATGTTAATTACCGTATTTTATCACATACAAGCCGCACCTCACATATAAGCCACACCCCTAACTTCAGCCTGATAAACAGAAGCTTGTTTTTCCCAAAAGGTTTAAGGAAAAACCTTGTGTATAAGCCGCACCACAAAATTCAGTAAGAGTAGGCTTGTGTTCTAGTTCAGAAATGCCTGTAATTGAAGCAGAACTTCTTCATAAGAGATTGTCATATCACAACGATGAATTGGTTATAATAATAATAATAATAATAATATTTATTTACCCACGATAAGTTTACAGCGTTGCTGATGTGGTCGTGCTTATAACTACGCTATTCTATAATAATAATAATAGTAATAATAAAACTAATTAACTTATACTAATTAACTTATTCCATTCAGTTATTTACAGTAGTTCAGTGTTTCTTTTAAGATTAATTTTAAAACTATTAAGTGATGTAGTTGACTTTAGGTCGTTACCGAGACTGTTCCAAAGCCTCTGTACGTTATTGACAATTTAAGGTAGTTGGTTTTCGGTGTGGGTAGACTGATACAGTGAGTGTTACGCAAGGAGTATGTAAGTATTCTCTTAGGAAAGGCACTACATACATGTAGTACAGGAGGAGCTAGGTTGTGAAAACATTTATGTACAAAACAGGCAAGTCTTAGGTTATAGTAATAGTTCAGTGGCTTCCATTTGGCAGAGGCAGTTACGTCCTCACGTGGTGTTAGCCAATAGAGCCAAAAAATTATCCTTGCAGCCCGGTAATGAATTCGGTTTAATGATTCTAGAAGTGTTGTATTACACGATCCCCAACATAGAAATCCATAAGTGATAGCAGGAAAAATAACCTTGAAGTAGAAGTCTAACTTAGCATGCTCAGGAAGAAAATACAGGGACTTTAGAAGGTTTAGCTTCTGCACATACGATTTAATTAGGTCAGTTAAGTGCTTGGACCAGCCTAATTTGTCATCTATAGATAACCTGAGGCAGTGTGTGCAGGATACTCTTCTTAAGTTGGAAGATCCAAACCTAACGGCTGCAATGGGTCCCATAAAAGAGCCTCTGTGTAATAGCATATATTCACATTTTTCTGGGTGAGCTGTCATTCGATTTGACATACACCAGTCATACATTATCTCAAGTACACTGTTTGCAGTGCTAATTGCCTCGTCGATGGTGGCCCCGGTCACAGATACGGTGGTATCGTCTGCGTACATATATAGATTAGCGAACTCGTAATTGGAAATTGTGTTGGGCAAATCATTGCAAAATATTGAGAACAGTATCGGTCCAAGGACCGATCCTTGTGGTATACCATATGTAACAGCTTGACTGCTGGAATGCACCCTGTTAATAACCGTAAACTGCTGCCTAGACTTAAGATAGTCTCCTAACCATGAGCGGGTGCTGTCCGACACTCCGAGGGTGTAAAGCTTGTGTAGTAGAACGTCATGCTCTATTGAGTCAAATGCCTTTTTGAAATCGAAGAATATTGCACAGATGACTCTGTTTGCGTCAAGAGCCCTCCTCCAATGTTCCGTTATGTGTATCAGTAAGAGCTCAGTGGAGTGTGCTTTTTTATACGCCCACTGATATGGACTGAATAGATCGTTTACGTCCATGTGATTTGTGAGGGAATCCGCAACTGTTGTCTCCATTAATTTGCTTGGTACGCTCAGTAGTGAAATTGGTCTATAGTTAGTCCTGTCTTCGGCATCATCCTTTTTAAATACAGGTGAGATCTTTGCCACTTTCCATGTGCTTGGAACCTGATACTGCGTTGCCGATGCCATGAACAGAGCTGTGAGTGACGGCACGATGGCTGTATCTGTGAGCTTGAGCAGTTTAGGTTCAATACCGTCCGGACCGCAGGCCTTGTTGGGATTCAACTTCCTTATCATTTTGGTGACGCCCTTCTCCGTGATATTAATTTCGGTCTCTACTAGGACTGTAGCTACATCAGCTGCATTGGCAGGGTGAGAGCACTCGATGCATGGTGGTAGTTCCGCTGCTAGTTTTTCTCCCACTGTCGAGAAGTGTGTGTTTAAAATGTCTGCCTTTTCTGCATTGGCTGTTGCTAGAGATTTATCATCACGCTTGATCGCGATGATTGGTGGATGTGTAGTTGTGGAGGTGGCGTCATTTACTAGTTTCCAGTATGACTTGCAGTCTTTCACTATTGCAAACATATCCTTGTAATACGCTGTCTTTGCTTTGCGCACATCTGTAGTAATACTGTTCTTAAGTGATTTATATTCGTCCCATAGCTTGGTCCAGGCCCAGTAGATGTCGTCTAAGTCGTCAAAGACATTACAGACCGACCATGGAGCACATGTAAGATCTTTCATAAATTCATTTTGATTGAAGTTCTTGTAGCTTCTAGCAGTTACGATCTTCGGTGGTGGACGGCGGACTTTAACATTAACTGTAACTTGGATCAGCCTGTGGTCTGATATGCAGAGGTCGAGATAATCTGTTGACTTGATAGAATGTGTCTGAATAGAGCATACCATGTCTATTAACGTAACAGAGTGGTCGGTTATTCTGGTAGCTTCAGAGTTAAACACTTTGAGGCTATATTGGGCTAGAATATTAAGTAGCCTATTTCCGAGGTAGGAGCAGCCGCCTTGAGGTTTGTTCAGTAAATCACAGTTCAGATCTCCGACCAAGCACATATTTTTGTATTTCACCCATGTTTTCTCCAGTGGCTCAATAATGTTCTTGAAGAAATCGTTATCACTGGGAGGCCTGTATATGTTTCCAAGTATGAGTGAGCTCGATTCAGTACTTATTTTGATCCAGATTACTTCAACTTTCCTTGTCCTTTCTTGTGTATATTTTAACCTGCTGTCTTTAAATCTTCTGCTGTTGTTCCCCCATTAACCAACAACATATTTAAGGAACTTCATTCCTTTAAGCGCACAAGAAAGTAAGATTTTCTGGCGAAACTATATGAGCATGTGTCTGAGTCCGTGGTCCACCATCTTGGATTTTCAAGGAGCCTGGGGCAAGAGTTTCTCGAACATCCGATCGACCGTGAGCTCCGAAGTTGAACATGAACTCAATGAGAATTATACTTTATTTGAAAATTTGAAGGCTTCCAAGACCAATTATGGCCTTTAACAACACTAGGAACCATTCGAGGAGTTAGCAGAGAAGATGACAGGCAACTGGACAGCTACATGTAGTTTTCTTTGGAAAGCGAAGGAGAGGAGTTTGAGTAGAAATCTTGCTGACACGTGTTTAGTGTGAATTGAATGTACCATTTCTATTGTTCATATATGGCTTTGTTTACGGTCATTGAAAAAAAAGTTTTCTGAAAACACTCGCATACAGCTGTATAAGCTGCACCCCCAACTTTGTGGCAATTTTTTGTTACTTTCAAAATCTGAAAGTCAAAACAGGTGTGGCTTATACGTGATAAAATACGGTAATCCTTACAATTTTTATAGCTATGAACCTCCAAAAAGTTTTGAGTACTTCTGTGAAGAAAGTTTTGGTTTACAGTGAATACTTTATGTTCTCGAACTCATTAATAATTCATGAGCTTTTTAGTCAATCAGAGGACTGCATTTGGTCAGGTGGATGAGTCTGGAAACTCAATGAAACACCAGTTTGAAGGTTCATAGCTATAAAACTTGCAAGAAGGGTTATAGGCACTTTAGCACTTTTTTGTCAGGTAAGAGATAATGTAATGTATACAGTCCCACTCAAAAACTTTGCAACCACCACTAAATGCCAGATGGCGCTAATGGCTTTTAGCAGCGCTAGTGCCACTAACTTTTACCGTTAGTACCACCAAACCACTAGATGGCTTGAACCGTAGGTGGCTAGCCACCAAAAGTTCTGAGCCACCAATGGCTAGCCGCCAAAACCTCTGAGCCACCAACGGCTAGCTAGTACTATTACATTGTAAATAATGATGTACGAGTGGAGTGTGCATTGAAAAATAGTCTACTTTAGAAAAAAGGCTAATATGATCGCACATACATGTAGCATCCATCTTACAAATGCAGCAAATATATCCCCTTCATTTATGTCCCCTTCATTTCCACTGTGAATGTCCTACAGTAGTCCTACATGTATACCTTCTTGTAGCTGTGCATGTAGCAGAAGAACATGCCATCTTCTGACAGTTTAATGGCCTTAACCAGGGTGGGATATAACTGGACTCCTTTCACTTGAAGAATTAGTCTTCTTAGCAGACTCAAGATCACTATGAATCTTCTAAGTACTGTTTAATAAACGAGCAGCAGTGTTTTATTAGGTTTAAAACTCGAGGGCGCAGCAAGGTTTTTAAACGGCTTAAAAAAACCTCTAGATTTATAGAGTCGTGTAATTCAGTTATTTAGGCGATATGACCTATTTCGGCAGAGAAAATCCAAGTTAATGTTTATGTAAATTATGATGAAATCTTTATCGCATTTAAAGGTCGCTTCTCGCTCGGTGATTTCCTTTGTTTTTGCTTCATGAATTATTCATGAGTTTTTTTAACTGCAAATAAAAGTAAGTCCAGTTTATAACCTCAACATGACATACACTGTAAGCTTAAACTCAACTACATTGAATAAACTTGTAACTTGCTAAAATTAAATACTATTTAAATAAAGTATAGTCCTACCTTCTCTTTGAGTCTGAAGCTTAAATTCGTGGGTGTTGTTTTTTCCTTTGTTGGAGGGCAATTATTTGTTTTGATTATTTCCTCCTGCTGCAACATTTTCACTCTCTGGAACTGACTTGTTGGAAAGCAGCATTTCCATTTCATGGCTGCCATGGTGGTACCTGATGTTTATCCTCAATTTTTAATTTATAGTGTTTTTAATTTAGCCAGTAGTAAGTAAACTAAAATTGTATTAATTCAGATATGTAAAATTCACTGATTTGAATGTCAGTTCTCCCAACTTGTGTTACCATAGCAGAAGTTACAAAAATATAACACAATTTATGAGTGATTATTTTGGTATAAAGGTTTCCCATGTACATGTACAACCCTTATTCTGTCCAATACACTGACAATTAATCTATACCCTGATTGTATCCAGTAACTTTGAGAAGACCAAATGGTATTAGCCAATAGCAATACCTACTATTTGTAAACATTACAATTAAAATGCTAATGTGCCAACCATGATTTCAAAATGCTGCTTTGTGGTTGGCACATGGCTCTCTGGTTGGTACATTAATGAAAATAAGCATCAATATTTTGCTCTTCATTTGGAATGTAAACCTTCATGTTGGGTGTACAACCCAGGCAGTGACACTTTGGGTCAATAACCAGTCCTGAAGGGAGGATATTTACTTGGCTGTTGATGGCTTTATTGGCATACACCATGGCTGCCACTGGCTCATGCTAGCTCAAGATCAACGCCTCCCCTCATCAGTTGAAGTAACACTTAAACTTGGGTTGAGCTGTTGAGCAAGGTTTTCCAAATTCGAAATTCATTTTGCAACTCAGCCAAACATGCTGGCAGTAATCCTTTTTCTCTCAACATAATTATACATTGTACCATGGTGTCCTTTTCAAGGTGAACAGCAACTTTATGTGTAACAGCTTGTGACTCATATTGAGTCTCCTTGTCCTCAGTTCAACACACTAAATGCTGAAACATTAAGGAATCTGTCTCGGGAATGCACAAGTGGTAAATCAGGAAAATAAGTGCAAGAAAAGTTACTAATCCCATATTTGTATGTTATTTTTTGCTGATAGGATAGAATTGATCCCTTTGCCGCATTCCCAAACCTTGTGGTGCAACATATTAAAGTTGCTATTGGCCAAGTAAACAAATGTATTAAAAATAGTAACTGTCATACAGTTCTTACATGTTTTAAAGCAAAGTTAGCCTAAAATACTGGATAGGAAAAACTTCAAATAACAAAACAGACAAATGACAGTGGGTTTCTTGCATGCCTTTGCAGAGCTTATCTGATTTGCATTGCTTCCTCTGGGGAGATTGACACTGAACCTGTTGTATTTCAGAAGCAGGGAACTTATAATTACATTGCCAGTTTCTATTTCTGGATGACAGTGAAACTAAGTTCTTGTTGGACTTTTGGCATTGTTGGTGAATCCAGCAACTCTTGATACAAAAAGTCTGGATCCCTCTAAGTCTTACAAAGGTGTGAAGAGCGTCAGGGTAGGGATATGATTGAGCCACATACATGTAGATTAGAGCTTGGACTGGGGACTGCAGACTACAACTACAAACTACATGTAGAACTGTCAAACTGCCTCCCGGTTAGCTCGGTGGTTAAGCTCTGGTCTGTTGAGTGGAAGGTCGTGGGTTCAAACCCTGGCCGGTCCAACACTTGGGGTCTTAAAATAACTGAGTAGAAGGTGATGCCTGTACGTACATGTAATACAGTAAACGGTTAGACCTTCAATGTCTTCTCGGATAAGGACGATAAATCGTAAGCCCTTGGAAACCTCCATAGAGGGGCTTTAAGCTGTTGAGGTTCTCCGTCCACCTTTGAGTGGTAAAACAGAATAAATGTACAACTGCAGACCAGTTGACAGTGAGTGTATTGACTGAAAATGGATGCCAGTCACATCTGATACAGTTTGACAATTGAAACGAGGAAATTACAGGTCACACTGGTTAAAAAAAAAAAACATTAAACCAAACTTGGTTGTTCATTTGGGTTTCCAAAAAGACAGCATCTAAATTACATTGTACACAAATTTGTTACATGTACAACTACTTGTTTAATAAGAGTACAAATACAATCAAGTTTGAAAAACAACTACAGCTCATTGTAATTACACTGTACATGTACATATGTGAAGAAATAAATTGTAAAGCATTTATAAAATTAACCCATACCTGCATGTATATGTAAATATGTGAAACAATCTTTCCAAGAGCAGTTTCATACTATGGGTAAACACACTTTTACATCATCTATAACTTAGAAAGGAAGGGCAGAGCTTTCTCCAGCACCTTTAATACTCTTTACTATCTGAAGCAAAAAGTTGGAAAAAAATTAGTTGTTTCTGATTAATTTTTTTTATAATATACTTTCACCTACATGTACATGTAAATATCGAAAGATTTATCTCCTTTTGAAGCCTGATGAATGAACTTTTAAAATTGGCAAATTGTAATTTTGTAAGAGTATAAATAAAGTGTTGTTGTTGTTCACTTTTTCATAAGGAATGAATACATTAACAAATATTAATATAAATTAGCATGAATAATATGCAATTTCTAGGTCAAAATGTACAAAAACTAAACTGGACTCAACATAATGTGTAGTATGATAAATAGTTGAAAGCTAAAAGTTTCCTTAGTGTATTGGCAACATGTCCAGCAATCCTGGCTGAAATATAATGAAAAGAATGGACATTATAATTTTTAGAGTCACACTACCCAAGAACATCAAATTACAGGAAAAGCATAAGAAGTGGATATAACAATGTTTTTTTCCATATTTATTAAAAAAAAGTAATATATGATAACAGAAGTTATATAAGTATGTTTATTTACCAAAATTACATTTTTCAGGTCGCTGAATATATTATTTCTTGTTGTAAACAAAGGTTTCTTATTACAGTAATGTATGTAATAAACCTTACAGAATTACACATGCAAAATCACATATTTTTAGATATAAAAACTCTAAAGGCAAAATACCAAATCTCAAAAGTACATAACATTTATGACATTTATAAATAGAGAAAATTGTCTTTTGAAAAAATAGACAATGCCAAAGTAAATGCCAGCATGGAATCAAATTTTATCCAGCGCATCTCATGCAAAACATACTTTCTCAGTCCTAACACAGGGCTAAAAATAACGGCCGGTCATCGGACAATGTCCGGCCAGAATTGGAACTTGTCCGGTCAAATCTTTGCCTTGCCGGTCATTTTGACCAGTCAATGTTACTACAGTTTCAACCAAATACTGATCTTGACCGGCGACTGACCGGCCATTATTTTTAGCCCTGTAACATAATAATTTTATTCTCTAGATGTGTTCTCAAGGATCTATTAAGGTTACCGGATACCTTCAGGGATGCGTTTCCAGTCAAAATTATGTAGCGCCTCGAGGAAACATCGGAGATAAATAATTCATGTATCATTTTAAAGCTTATAAAATTGGCTACAAGAATACATAAAAAGTTTTGAGTTCTTTGAAAATCTCGAATTTTTCGCCATCCTGTTTCACCGATCTAGTGAGATGGCTTTCAGAAGCTCCGACTCCGAAAATATTTTTAAGTTTAAAAATCTGTTTGCTTTGTCGTATTTCAGAGGAATCGTATTACAAAAGGGTGTCGGGGAATTTCAAAATTTGATTTAGTTGAAAAGTTATCATGCTTCCCGTTAAAAGGCGAAAAATAATCCGAGTAGATATGCGAAAAACGTCGTCAAGAGCTCTCTTTTTAGAATTTCCCAATTCCCCGACACCCTTTTGCAGCGGAGATATCAATTGATGTTTTGTGAAAATTTTGCACAAATCGAATCAATTCCTCTTGAGTGGGAGCTTTTTTTAAAACTCTATTTTGATTGAAAATCGAAATCGAGAAAATAGCACTTCCAAAAATTTACCCGTCTGTCGTGCGTGAATCTGAAGCCACGCCTCTCCAACAATTAGCAAGCTCTTAGCCAATCATTTCTCATCACAGTTCAACTATCTGTCAAGATTTCCCGCCAATGTTGATTTCCGATCAAAGCTACACGCCGCATTGAGAAAATGTTTGTTCTCTTTTGTGTGACTTGAAAAATGATATCGGTAAGAGTCGGCTGGTTTCCCAAGCTAGAAAAATGGGAAAGACAAAAAGACCTCGAGGGGCGAAGCCAAGGTGAACACCTATAGAGACGCCTTCGATGCCAGCATAGTTAGTAGAGGAGACAGCGATTTGCAGGCGTCTGAAACTCCATGGCGAGATCGTGGTTCAACCGATTCAGGGTCACCGTCAGACTACGTTTCCATCTAAGCTTTCTTGGAAACAAATATTCTCTCGGCTGGCTCTTATCAATTCTTCTTTATGTTCAGATGTGGACCACTCGGCACTCTGTCTGAAAGTGAAAATACGAACGCTTGTCAGGTTTTGCGAGGACTCGTATTTGGCTTTGTAATTGTAGTTGTATGCATTGTTTGGCCTCGTTTTGCTTTTCTTTTTTCTTTGTTTTTCAAGCTAAGGGCATCCAACCGATGGAATTGTGGAATCGTGTGTGTATAAACTTTCAATAAACGTAAACATTGGTATATCCGTCGTTACGGGCGAGTGAGCACTTGTCATGTGTTTATTGATCTGCTGCCAATCAAAAAGAACCTTTTACTTCCGGTTAAAAACTTCCTTTTGATATTTCTCCGTTAATATTAAATTTTATTGAACGGAGTTTTTGGTATATGAGACACTACTACTGAAACTACATTTCTGTGCGAGAAAAATATTCTCCCATCTTTTTCGTTTTGAAGGTATCCAGTAACCTTAATACATCTTCCAGCAATTGGCAAGGTTTCAAATGTACATAAAAAGCAAATCTAAACACGATTTCATTGCCTTTCAAGCCATCAACAATCGCTAACAGTGCTCTTCCTCAAACTGACCTCGGCTCGTTGCTAGAATTTGTAGCTTACAGTCTATTTTGCTCTCTTCACCACTGGACATCCTTCCAAGATCACTATTACCATCATACTCACTCTTATTCTCTTCGAGCAGGACCAATACTTCATCTAAATTGTATAATAGTATAGTATAGAACTTTATTTTGATAGGGTAACTCCTTCAGCTAATTACAACTTAACTGTTATCAACGGAGGCCCTATAAATGATTTTGAACACTTACCCTTTTTTGTCATGGACGGCATTTTGCAAAAAGTCCACTGCAGTCGCACAGCAGAATACAATGCAAACAATACAACCAATTGTCAGACTTGTAAGAAAGTTATCTGGTGAGTGGTTGGCTTAGTACATGTATATTGTAAGGCCACAGCACTATCATTTTCTGAAGCCATCAGTATGTACAATGTACATACTGATATTTATAGGCTTGTACTAAGAGAGACGACTAATGAATAGTCGGATATAAAATAGTTGTAGCATCTACAGCATTCACTGCTTATCTAAAATCTGATTTTCTATGAATGTTTTACTGTGAAGATGCTTTTAAAAAAAATATTCATTGGGTCAATGTTGAACATGCATTCTCTTCCACTTCAATGTTTTCCTGTATCTGTTTTTACCTTTGCATGGGTTATTGATAAACATAATGGTCGCTATGGTAACCGGAAATGAAAATTATTGATATATATTGTTTCATAACTAGCCTTTATAGAAGTGGCTCATAGGTGCATGCTACACTTAAGCAATAGACCACACATTTCAGTGTGATTACGTGCAAAATAAAGCACGTGGGATGTTGGGAGAACACAAGAAATGCTTGAAAATCACATACAGTACATGTAACTATAACACAATGCAAGCAGGCATGCCAATTTCTGTGTTTACCGGCACAATAGACCATAGATTTTTGAGTCTGTAAGCCAATCAGAGCACTCGTACTACATGTATCTGGGTTATATTATAAATACAATGTACTAATATCAAGTTACATGTATGTGCAAACAAAAATTCATTTCTTCCACAATGCTGCTGTTACAAACTGCCCAAAATCCTAGATATGATATGGTTAAAGTCCAGTATGAAAATTAATATTCTATACATGTTTCAGACCTCATTGCCTTCTAGAAACCTTGTTTCTTCTTGCTGAATTTTTTTTTTTTATCATTCTTTCTCTTTCTGGTAGTAGAACTACCCAAAAGTTAGTCGTTGAATCCCCCCACTCATATGTTACTCCCTCTACCTCCTTCAACTATTCCTCTTCCCTCAATTTTGCCTGCCAGATTTTCTGCTTGATGCTTGCCCTGACTCGAGACTGTTTCACCAACCTTTTATTTTTTCTCGCAATGCCATTTTTGTGTGATTTCCACATGGAATATCAAGTACTTCCATTATGTCATGGCAGCCACTCACACCAACAGTAAACTGCAATGTTGCAGATCCTACAGCTGTCTGGACACCGGTGAACCCCCTGTTTCTATGCTTCACCACTATCATGATTAGATTCCCATGTATTGTGTGCCTTTGACTTTAGCCACTTCATGTACATGTACTCTGCTGACTTTTTTTCCATGTTTTCATACTCTGCACAAGACTTGCTGTCCCCATCACAGACCATATCTATGTAACATAAACATGCTTTTCTATTGACCAGCTCAAATTAGTCCTGCTGCCTCTTTTTCCATTGATGGACTTGACCCGTCATAGTTTATTTTGGCAGTGTCCACTTGCTTCATGATTGGCTTTCCACTCATACTTTGCAGGGTGTTTCCTGAGTTTTTCTGCAGCTTTACAAAACTCACGTCTTAGACAACTGCATAATCAAGTACTTCTCCCGTGTCTGCAGATATTACAATTCAAAATTGTTAGTGAAGCCCTTCTTGCTCCAAGTCCCATCAAATGACACAGCAACGACTAGTATATCAGTTTCAGTTTCCTCTCCTAGACCTACATGTATAACTTGTCCCTTTGGTATGCACTAACACTTTCTGGAGGTGGCATGTTCAAAATCTCACATATTGTTGAGAGCGACTCACGACCAAGTCCTACATGTACCTCTGTCCTAGCAAAAGCAGCCCTGCGATTAACATATATACTGTTTTACAACCAGGCACTCCCCGTGAGGGGCACTTCCATACCGGTTCACTCACACACACTCACACTACACTCATATATTCTCTACTCACTACATGTACATTCAAGTTGATTTTTTTAGTTTTTGAGGGAGGAAAACAGGAGAACCCGGAGAAAAACCCTTGAGAGACGAGGCTTACGCACTGTGCCACCCATGCCACCCATCGAAAGAACACTGAAAGAGCGTGCCTTTTCATCAACTTGTTTGCATGTATCCATATATACTTTGTGTTTACATGCTGGCTTTCAAAGTAAAGGGAACTGCTCAGTCCATCACGTTTGGAAACATATTCAACAAATGTTATCTCGCCGTTCTTGCACTTCTGCATCGCTTCCATGGCTTTTTTAAAGTTTGACGGTACACAAGACAATATCCTTCAGGTTCAGAATCATCACGGTGAGGCTTTTTTGAGTTTGCACGTGTTTGTGGGGTCAGAGGTGTTTGCTTCACCGCTTGAGTGTTACAATTTCTGTCCAGAAATTGACTTGAAGCCTTTTCCTATTTCCAGTTCATCATCAGCTTGACTCATACTATCGAGTATGAGTGATTCAGAGGCTTTTGGAAGGATAACGCTGGACTCTCTTGTCATCATATTGTACCTCAAGTTGTGACATAATAATGCAACGTAAATGCTCTAAAACAAGGAAAACTCACCACTATAATCCATGCCGAAACCTAAAGCAAGTACAAGGCTTTGAAGATGGCGCCACAATAACTTCGGTACAGGAAATACTGCCCAAACGGATTAACGTGAACTCAATCAGCCAAATATAAATCCTTAGCAGGACTGGGAAAATGCCTATGCGACCAACAAAAAAACGTTTGGAAACGGATCCAAAACTACGCTTACATACTGATTTAAAACCTTGACGTGCTGTAGAAAAAGCGAAGCATGTGCGTACAAACTGCGGTATAACATGGCAAACTCATCATGCGCACTGAAAAAACGTACAAAAGCAAACGGATGACAGCTTCGATAGAAGATCCAACTACCTCTGGTCCAGCAACCGAAAGATCATTGGTGCCCATTTCCAGAAAAGCAACATCTGGAGCAAGGCTTTTGACCACATGTACAGTAGGTCATTCGTCCGCAGTTTTGAGACTGTACTACCGCCAACACCGAAGTGTTTTGTTAGTGCTTGTCGCACTTTTCCACTTCGTGTGCGCAATTGGGTCCTCATTCTTTCCAGACAACCAGCATTTCATCCAGAATCTCTCGAAATTGATATTATCTTTAACAATGCTCTTATATTTTTATGGTCTACCCCAGTTTTGTGAAAATGTTTCCAGTCTTTTGGCAAATTGTAAGCCAAGTCCTGCAATTCATCATCTGTGGGCTCTCTCACCCACTGATGCCACCATTTACTGGTGAAGACAAATATAATCACTAAAATAGTGCTGTTAGCAGGAAACTATAAGGGGTTAAGGAAATTTAGTAAAAATATAAAAATGTAAAAAAAAAAAAAAGTAACTAGTTCATACTTAAACGTTTCCTCAAAGGTAATACAATTTATGATTGTTAGCTGTCTATTACATACTGCGCTTATTCACACAGACTGTGTCACCAGATTGTGTTTTGTTACTGCTTGTTGCACTTTTCCACTTCGTGTGTGTGATTGGGTCCTCACTCTTTCCAGAAAGTTAGCATTTCAGATTCCTTTTCGTGAATCAATTCAAAATTGATATTATCTTTAACAAATGCTCTTATATTTTTGTGGTCTACCCCTAGTTTTGTGCCCATGTGCTAAATTTCAACCAGTCAACCAATTTCAACCTAAATTACCTTGCAGCAAACTATAAGTCATTGGGCAAGTTGTAAGTCAAACCCTGAAGTTCATCATCTGTTGGTGCACTCTCATCCACTGATACCACCGTTTACTGGTGAAGAAAAAATATAATCACTAAAATAGTGCTGTTAGCAGCAAACTATAAGGTAAACGAGCAAGGACGAAATATGCAAACTATAGAGTTCCACGCAGAGTAATTAAAAAACAACAACAACAAGTCTGCACCCTTTTCCAATCCTTTTTTGGTTTCCTTCAAGTTTTGTACCATTTGTATTCTTCTGGCAAGTTTGTAAGCCAAGTCCTGCAATTCATCATCTGTGGGCTGTCTTACCCACTGGTGCCACCATTTACTGGTGAAGACAAATATAATCACTAAAATAGTGCTGTTAGCAGCAAACTATAAGGCAGAAGGAAATTTAGTAAAATGTGAAAAGGTAAACGGGCAAGGACGAATGAATGTGAATGAATTTTTGAAAAAATTCAATGACATGATTGGAAAGATTTCTAAAGAAAACAAAATATGTTACTTAATGGGCGATTTCAATTTGAACCTAATGAACTATCAATGTCATGCACCTACCGGCGAATTCTTAGATGGAATGTACTCCAGTATGTTTCTTCCGTGATTACTCATCTTTCTAGAATAACATCTCATACGGCAACGCTAATTGATAACATATTTACCAACCATTTTCATAATCACTCGAGAAATGGTCTATTGTTTTCTGACATTTCCTACCATTTACCGGTTTTTTCGATTTGTTCCGATGGCACGCTGTATCATAACCCAAATGATTATATTCTTGTTCGTGACAAAAGCCAAAACAACTTAGCTAATTTTAAAGATAAGTTAGAAACAATTAATTGGTCTCAACTTGACGCGTATAATGACCCTAAGAAAGCATACAATAGCTTCTTAAAAGAATACACTTCTACTTATAACGCGTGCTTTCCGTTACGAAGAATAAAGGCAAAACGCCGCCTCCTTGGTAAGCCATGGTTATCAAAAGGCCTCCTTAAAGTGCAACTAACCCCATTTTTGATATTTTTCATCCAAAAATTAGGAAACAATTTAAGACTAATGGCGAAAAAAAAATTGAAATCGGTGTAATTCCTAATTTTTAAATCGTGTTTGAATTCCCGGTCAACATGTTTCACGTCCGCGCATTCAGAAATTTTAGGGGACTGGGTCGAGTGACGTAAGATGAAGAACCTTCGGCAAGTCCGGCTTAGACTTTAAGTTGTTTTCACCACGCTTGTCTGACAACATCCACGAAATCGTTTGAAGAAAGTAGTTTTGAAAGAAAATAAGCATGTCCTCGATCAGTTTAAGTTAGTCTGGCTCAGAATTTGAAGAATTGGTCTATGAGTCGGAGGACTCGGCGATGGAAAACCCGGGTGGAAAACTTCATCGAAGTGGAAGACTGAACGAAAATTAACTTGAAAACAAAACAGCTTACGACGAAGAGCCACTTGCTGATGCAGAAAGGTTAGCTCAGAACGAGAAAGAACTGGAGGAAACGAAAAAGCTTGAAAAAAGCCCAAGCAACAGATTGAACGGCACTCCGTGAATGCACGGTAAGCTAGCCATGTACATGTCTGCGTATTTACATCGTTTTAGTACATATTCACAGGAGACAGGAAACCCAAGCTCTGTTTGAGTTATAAATCATAAGGGTTTGTATGAGATTTTAAACGAGTATTTGGTTGTATCCGTTGGGACAGAAATACTGAAATTAAATCAATGAAAACCTGAAGTCTTTATCTGTTCTTGGGCTCATTGGGCTCTGTATGCAATTCAGCGAGTTCTGCCGGTTGAAATGTTACCGAACATCACGCTCGAATTTTCATCCAAAATCAATGCAACTAAACCTCAAATAACAACACAACAGTATCTATTTCAAGAGCCTCGTGCCAATGAATTGAAATAATCCTCATTTCTCAAGCCTAAATCGAACAATTTCAAACAAACTTGCCCATAATTGGGATTTGTGACTGGGAAAAGTTGGCTTGAGAGCCAATACACAACAATGTTTTTAGTGTAGAAGGCGGCTCTAATAGCTTAAAGTAGAGGAAAAGATTAAATAAAACTGAGAAAGGAGAAAAAGAATAATAATAAAAAAAAAATTGTTACTGGTGCGGACTCGAACCTCCGGTCGTTGGATCAAAAGCGCGCAATCTTAACCGCTTTACCATAGGACCGACTCACTTAATTACCAGGTTTAAAATAAGGCATATATGTATACGTTCTGAACCCGTGAACCGAATCTGTTTGAAATTATGTTCGATTTTGGCTCGAGAAATGGGGATTATTTCAATTAAATGGCACGAAGCTCTTGAAGTAGATACTGTTGTGCTATTATTTGAGGTTTAGTTGCGGTCGGCATTGATTTTGGATGAAAATTCGAGCGTGATGTTCGACTATTTCGGAGGGGTAAAAATTCAACAGAATTCGCTGAAATTGCATAAGAAGAACAGAGGCCAAGAACAGATAAAGACTTCAGGTTTTCATTGATTTCATTTCAGTATTTCTGGCCTAACGGATACAAACCCTTATAATTTAAAACTCAAACAGAGCTTGGGTTTGGTCACACTTTCACTAGTGACTCTGGCAGTGGCTGTGTCAGTGCCGACTGTGTTGGGGTTGCAAATCGTCCTCATTGTTGTAATTTCTTTCATTCTTGGAATCGCCGATTTCAAAATCGAGGGTTTAAGCTTTTATATATTGGGAAAAAACGAAAACCACTAACAAAAATACTTTTTAACACCTTTTGCTTCGCCCCGTCTGTGACTTTTGTTCTGGAACTCCAACAGCGTGGATGGCTGAGAAGGCTGACACTCCAAAGTCATCTCTATTTAGCCAACGAACCATTGGCTTTTTTCATCCAACACAGAGGATAATTTTCTTTCACAGTCCTCTGCTATGAAGTGTTTGGAGCAGATTAATGAGCGTTTTGTTGGCTCCCATTTCGCACGCTTAGACTTTACAAAGTCGACCCACCTCTCAGTCTGTCTTCTCTTTCTCGCTTGTGGCCGATGATCTTCCCAAAATGGAATATAACGAAGGCCAATGCCTTCTTTTGTATTTACAATGTTGCTACATTGTACAACCTGCTAAAACACATCTGCTCGGCATCTTAAAATAGTTTTTTTAATTATATAACAACTTAGATCGCTCCGCTCTTATATAATTTACAAGTATATCTGAAACCCCGAATTCGCGGGTTCTTCATATTACGTCACTAGACCCATTCTCCCATTTATATGTGGCTCCGTCCCGAAACATGCCAGGCTGCTAATTCGCTCAATTTTGCCAACTTCACGAGGTTGTAAAAAAATAAGTATTTGTTCAAATTAAATTTTGTTTTCGGAAAAGTACTCAGACTAATATAAGGAATTTGGATGTAAAATATCAAAAATGGGGTTAGTTGCACTTTAAGTCCATAAAAAGAAAAAAACAAGTTATATAAAAAATACCTGCGTTTTCCAACTCCTAATCACGAACTGTCTTATAAAGATTACAAAAACAAATTAAATCATTCTCTGAGAATTGCTAAACGCCTGTATTACGAAAAAATATTAGAAGACAATAAGTCAAACATTAAAGCCACCTGGAGGATTCTTAATGAAGTTATCAACAAAAAAAGGTCGAAGCCTAAATTAACCTCGACGTTTAAAGTTGACGACCATGAAATTTCTGATCCTGTTGAAATTGCTAATAGATTTTGTAATTATTTCACTAATATTGGGCCTAACTTAGCTAAAAAAATACAGCCTTCAGCCATGTGTCATCAGAATTTTCTTTCCGGCTTTTTTTCGAGTTCAGTGTTTTTTAATCCAACAACCAAAGAAGAGATGATAGAAATTGCCAACAGCTTTAAACCAGGAAAAGCCTCTGGGTATGACAACATACCTATGTCTATAATACAACAATCTATTGATATTATTTCTGAACCCTTGACTCACATTATCAATTTATCCATTAGTCATGGTATTGTTCCTGATGAAATGAAAATTGCTCGCGTGATTCCTCTGTTTAAAGCTGATAAACAAGATTTGTTCACCAATTATAGACCAGTCTCAATTCTACCAAGCTTCTCTAAATTTTTGGAAAGAGTAATTTATAACCGCCTATTGATATACATTAATAAATGTCATATTTTAAATGATAATCAGTTCGGTTTCAGAAAAAATCACTCTACAGCGCTTGCTTTGATCGACATATATGATAAAATTTCATCTGCAATTGATCGTAAAGAAATTGCTGTTGGAATTTTTCTAGATTTATCAAAAGCCTTCGACACTTTTAACCACAGCATTCTTTTTGACAAACTTGAACATTACGGGATTCGTGACATAGCATTAGATTGGATTAAAAGTTACTTTTCCAACAGAACACAATTCGTTCAGTTTAATGAGCACTGCTCTTCTCCTAAAAAGATTTGCTGTGGGGTACCTCAAGGCTCAATTCTTGGTCCTTTATTTTTTTTATTGTATATCAATGACTTGAATAATGTTTCTAATGTATTAGAGCTTATTCTATTTGCTGATGACACAAATATATTTTTCTCTCACAAAGACCCTGTTTACCTGATCAATACTCTGAATGCTGAAATAAACAAATTATCAGATTGGTTCAAGGCAAATAAACTCTCATTGAATTTAACAAAGACAAAATTCATGATATTTAAACCCAGACAAAATAGACAATGTCATAATCTTCAGTTGGTTATAAACAACCAGATAATTGATCAACTAAAAGAAACCATGTTTCTAGGGGTAATACTAGATGAACACTTATCTTGGAAACCATATATATCTCATATAGCCAACAAAATATCGAAATCTGTAGGAATCATTTTTAAATCTAGTTTTTACCTTTCCAAAACGTCTTTACGAACACTGTATTATGCAATGATTTATCCTTACCTTCAATATTGTAATTTAGTCTGGGCTTCTACTTACCCATCCAATCTTCGTCGTATAGTACTACTTCAAAAACGTGTCGTTAGAATCCTAATGAAGACTAAATTTGATGCTCACACTGATCCTATTTTCAAAGAACTAAACATAATTAAATTCCATGACATTCTTTTGTTACAGATAGGTCAATTTATGTACTCCTACAAAAATGGTCTTTTGCCAATTAAATTTAACAACATGTTTTTAACAAATGATCAAGTCCATAATTACAACACTAGAAATGCTCCAGCTTTTCGCACTCCCTTATGTAAAACCAACATAAGGCAGTTTTCTGTATACTTTCAAGGTCCAAAGTTATTTAATTCACTTGATACTGAACTTATTAACTCCGCCTGACTTTCTCTTTTCAAAGTAAATTTTAAATCCTATCTCTTTTGTAAATATTAATCATGATTAATTATTATTAAGAATACAGGTAACGCAAAAAATAACAAGGAAAAAACGCTAGTTCGTCATAGTTACTCGTTATGTCTATCCACTTGCTGTTATTTTAAGAGGAAGCCTAAATTCACATAAGCCCTTAATGGTTTCTTTTTAGGCTTCCTCGCCATTAACCTTTATATATATTTACTTTGTATTATCTACTTTGTAACTTCTATTAGTGGCGAATAAAATACAATACAATACAATACAAATATGCAAGCTATAGAGTTCCACGTACATGCAGAGTAACAAAAAAAAACCATTGACCAGGGAATGAGTTTTTAAAGTAAATTATCAATTTGGTTGAAAAGTAGAACGCATACGTTCCTAGTTAATTTGTACAGTTTTCTGGTGGTAAACATGTTTAGGTGACTAGAACATTAACTTAGTTTTACGAAATAAACAACACTCAAACTTTTGACCTTTCAACAACAACAACTTTATTTGTGGAACTATACAGTATAAGTGATATATAAGGTGACACCAATTGTCGGATGTCAGACTATGTGGGTCACCACTTGTCGGATGTTCGGACTGGAAAGAGAAGGAAACAAATTCCCAAAATATTAGTATAGCATTGGTAGAATGTTGTGTGTTGTACTTTTTGGATTGTGTAAAGCACGGAAATGTGTGTACATTTTTGGGTTGTGTAAAGCACAGGAGTGTGTGTACTTTTTGGGTTGTGTAAAGCGTGGGAATGCATATTGAACAAGGATGTCCTTCAAGTGAGAGAGAGTGAAGGTGAACGGAAAAAAAACTTTATGCCCAGAAAATATAAACTTGATACACGAAACATATTGTGACTGGTTAACATTACGAATTAGGAATTTTACCTAGTGCTGTTAGGGGCGTAGCTACATGTAGGGCTTTTCAAAGTGTACGCACTAGGGCAGTAGTGTCCTGTTTTATAGGTACTGTCTCGTACACAAATTACAAGGTTAAACAGGAAATTTTCGTCTCAAAAGTGTACAGCCGTGCGTACATTGTACTTACGTAACGCAAGCTACGCCCCTGACTATCGTACTATCGGTACATTGGATTAACTTATGCACGAAACATATTGTGGTTTGGGTTAACGTTAGGAATTAGCCTCCATGAGGAGGTCTCCACATTACTTCCTGTGTATGATGTGATCACATAAGGAATGTGAATGAATATCTCACTCACATCCTTCATCGAGTTTAGGCAGTTTTGGCACTCTACGAAGAAAAGAAGAAGAGGAAAACTATGTAATTAAACATTGGCATTTTATGATCTTCTAAGTTTAACATCTTACTTACTGAGGGATGGTGAAGGCCTGTTGGGGGTGAGCCATCGTTCTTGTGTAATAAGTTCTAGTATATAATTTCAACGTTTTATACCATTGCCTGATTGGTAATTATTTTCGAGTTGACCATAGAAAAGAATATCTTTGTTCGAAAAAGAAAATTGGTGTGACACCAGTGTTTGGAAAAGTTCTTTGTTGTTATCTTTCAAAAGGCCAACTGATGCTAAATTTAATTACGGTAATGCCAATGAACTGAGAGATATGTCTTGAAATTTCTTTACAGGGTTCGTTAAAAAAAAGAAGAGAATGAACTACCTTTATCCGGAAACAAAATTTGTGTGGCACCAGTGGTCTGGAAGAGTTGTTTGTGGTTATCCCTCAATAGGCTTACTGATGTTCAATTTAATTAGTGGTCACGCCAATGAACACCCTGAGATCTGGTTGGCGCATACCGGCGCATCTGGTCAGCGCATACGGGTATTTCTTGTATGATTACTCTGCTCTCTTGTTATTGAAAACTCGCTGGAAATCTTGTTAATCTGCCCTGACTGCCCAGGTTTTCCGGCATGCTTGGTGCTGGGCAAGTTTCCATGTTCAGGCACAGAAAGCAAGGTGTGTGGAAACTTAAAGGCCTATATTTGATGTACATGTAAAATATGCATTTTTGTAAGAAAATTTAGAAACTGAGGAGAACAACTTTTTTCTTTAAGTGTGATTTTAGTCTATTTCTTAAATGAAATAATGTAAACTAGTTAGCTATGCAAAGAAAGGAGGATTTGGATGGAATTCTTCATTTTTAATATGCCTAATGCAGTTCAATAGGATCATTTGTCTATACATGCTGTGTGGCAATCTCAAGGCCTTGCTCTTTCAACTTAGCAAGACTGAAATCTTCAAAGCAAGTAACCAGTAAAATACGTCAAATGAAGTGTACCGGCGTGAAATGGTTAAGCAAGTTAAAGCAAGCATGTCTTTGATAATATACATGTATATGAATCATAGTGACCAGTGCAGTTAATTCTGCCTTGCCCTGCTGTTATCATGGTTTAATTACGCTTTAATATTGTTTAAGTAAAAAAATTACATGGTTCAAGGCAGAACACAGAACACAAGAGGCCTGATACCAAGTAAAACCTTAACAACACAAGTCCTTAAACAATTACAATGTTCTTTGAACCTCCTCCCAAACTAAGATTGATTACGCTTAGGCTTTCCATTAATTCAGTTTTAATGAGTAAACACCTCGATGCAACATTTATTGGGATTGATTTAGAGCAGTTCTGTAGATATACAAATGTATATAGTCGTAAACTCGGGTGTTGTTGAAGTCGGCCTATGGTTTTCGTAGAGTTTAGCTGTCACTCTTTGTTCGGCTCCTATTTTAGTTGGGTTCTCACTTTGAAAAAACAATGCAACCTGAAACAACTGGCTGAATCTAATCAGAGTCTAGGAAATTCTCGGCTCTATCTTGTTGGAAACAAGATACACAGGAACATTACAATACACAAAACTCGAAGTGCTGCTGAAATAATATCTAAGCGAATATATTTTTCACTCCTGTCATAGCTTTATAGCATACTATTTCGTAGCTCTTTTCGACCATGGAAACTATAAATATAAACCATTTCAAAATATTGGCAACAGCCACCCACTACATGTAGCGGAGCTAGTTGCTGTATCGTAGTCAGAACATTTTGAAAAACACCTGTCACACTGACCAGCTTGGTCAGTGGAACTGACCAGCTTGGTCAGTGGAATACTTACCAACTTCCTACTTACCACCAGGGAGGGGAGGGGAGGGAGGGATGGGAGCAATTTTGAGCGATACAAAGCTAGCACGCGAGTAGATCCGCAACGATCTGCAACGTTGAGCATGTGAGCCCCTGCTAACTTAACTGGGCACCCTGCGCATTCAAGATGAGACCGCTGGCCAGCTATGCCTCAACTTTAACTTTGCCTAAATTACATTTAGCCACATTTTAACGCAGATCAGAAATTTTGCCTAACTAAACTAGGTTTAACCAAAGGTTATGTGAATGCTGCAAAAGGGAATATAGCGTGCGAAACAACCGTGCTTGACATGAGATTTTGTGTTATCATCCTCACTGTTATTGGCACATGGCGCTTAGCTGAAATACGTGAAACATGGCGTTGTTTCCAGTTAGAAACATTCCCGAGGATTTTGAAAAAAACGTTGCTACTCTCTGCTAATCGTATTTTATTAAAGTGTGTTCAATTTGCAAAGGATGTAAATACATCCACAATGGGACATGCCAGATTTGGCTCGACAAAGTCTAATGGCTACACAGCTACAGGTAGAAAGTAACTGAATGCGTAAAGCCATGATTACCATGCACAACACAATTCAACGAAGCTCTCGTGGCTCATGAACACTCGTACGATGAAATCGTATAATAATATAGCACGTAAATCTCTTTCCTCTATCGCTCTCGTTTCTGGGTTGTATTTGGCGTTACGGAGCTTTAGATTCGAGTACGAGTACAACTTTTGACTCAAAATATCTCAGCCGCAAGAAAGTACAGATCTTCCATTTCTGCCAAGCAATGCTGCCGACACAAGAACAAGCTACTAAGAGTATGTGTTTGTTCATATATCTGTTTCAAAGTGTTCGTCGATTGTGAAAAGTCGTACTTGTGGTACTCAATGCGTCATTACCTTCGTTAAGCCAGTTTAAACCAGTTTTCCGGAAAACACTACAACGTTGCATATTGGCTGATGTGCAAAACTGGTTTGTACGAATTACATTCATGATTGGTTGAATTACAAAAACTAGTCAAACCGGTAGGACAATCCGCGATTCTCAAAGCTTGTCCAGAATAGTAAGCTGCCTTTGCTCGTTCACTAATGCTCACTCGCTTGGCAGCAAATAGTGCTGTTAGTAGCAAACCATAAGTATAATATAATCACTAAAACAGTGCTGTTAGCAGCAAAGTATAAGGTTGAAGGAAATTTAGTAAAATATGAACAGATAAACGAGCAAGGACGAAATATGCAATCTGTAGAGTTCCACGTAGAGTAATAAAAAACAACATATGTCTGCTCCCTTTTCCAATCCTTTTTTTGTTCTACTGCCAGTTTTGTACCATTTCCATTAATCTGGCAAGTTTGTAAGCCAAGTCCTCCAATTCATCGTCTGTGGGTTCTCTCTCGCCCACTGATGCCACCATTTACGGCTGAACACAAATATAATCACTAAATAGTGCTGTTAGCAGCAAACTAATTTAGTAAAAATATGAAAACGTAAAAAAAAAAAAAGTATCTACATATATATAGTTCATAACATATATATTAAATACTTAAACGTTTCCTCAAAGGTAATGTAATTTATGATTGTTAGCTGTCTATTACATACTGCGCTTATTCACACAGACTGTGTCACCAGATTGTGTTTCGTTACTGCTTGTAGCACTTTTCCACTTCGTGTGTGCGATTGGGTCCTCACCCTTTCCAGAAAGTCAGCATTTCAGAATCCTTTTCGTGAATCATTTCAAAATTGATATTATCTTTAACAAACGCTCTTATATTTTTGTGGTTTACCCCTAGTTTTGTGCCCATGTGCTAAATTTCAACCAGTCAACCAATTTCAACTTAGATTTCCTAGCAGCAAACTATAAGCCATTTGGCAAGTTGTCAGTCAAATCCTGAAGTTCATCATCTGTCGGTGCACTCTCATCCATTGATGCCACCGTTTACCGGTGAAGATAACTATAATGACTAAAATAGTGCTGTTAGCAGCAAACTATAAGGCAGAAGGAAATTTAGAAAAATGTGAAAAGGTAAACGAGCAAGGAGGAAATATGCAAGCTATAAAGTTCCATGCAGAGTAATGAAAAAATAACACACTGTAAGTCTGCACCCTTTTCCAATCTTTTTTTGTTCTACTGCCAGTTATGTACCAATCCATTGAACTGGCAAGTTTGTTAGCCAAGTCCTGCAATTCATTGTCTGTGGGTTCTCTCTCACCCACTGATGCAAACTATAACTATAAGCAAACTATAAGTCATTTGGCAAGTTGTCAGTCAAATCCTGCAATTCATCATCTGTGGGTTCTCTCTCATCCACTGATGTCACCGTTTACGGCTGAACACAAATATAATCACTAAAACAGTGCTGTTAGTAGGAAAGTATAAGGGAGAAGGAAATTTAGTAAAATATGAAAAGATAAACGAGCAAGGACGAAATATGCAATCTATAGAGTTCCACGTAGAGTAACACAAAAACAACATTTCAAAATCCACCAAAGAAGTCATTGCTGGATTTTTAGAGTCAGTTAAGCGTGGCCGTATGTTGTTTTGGTATCTGGAAGTCTGCACATGCGCTCCGCGGTATTGACAGGCGGCAATGGTGTGAAGTTATACTGTAACAATACCGTGTTTTATACTGTTCTCATATTTCCCTGTGCTTCATTATCCACTCTGCGTAAGAACGCTGTCGGACAAATCCAAACAAAAAGTATTGTGTAAGTCTTTGCTAGTTCAATACGATGCACTGAAAATGATCGAGGGGATGGCTAAGAAAGACGTTGTTACCCTTTACAGTGTACCCGATTATTTCACGAAAAAAAAAATCCAGTGAGGGATCTTTTTGCTTCAATTTCTGCACACTTTTTTTTTGTATTTCCGCGGCTTTCGTATTCTTTGCAGTCTTTTCATTGGACTTTTCAGTTGTCTTTTTGCTAGTGGGTTGTCTTGACTGTATTTTCTCTGGCCTGCTCTCATATTCCTCCATGTCCATTGCCTTTTCGGTTCCTTTCCTTTTACGTTTGCTGCCCTCTTCTGTTGAAGATGTTTTAGCTAATTGCTCGGCTAAGACAGTGTAGCGTAGTTCCAACTCCTCATTATTTTCTGAATATTGAAAACGTACAACTGAGTTAATAGGTTATCTCTATACTAAATGTGACTGATGAAACTAGACCTTCTGATAACATTTGCTCTTAAGATTTAAGAGATTAAGAACACTTGACGCGCAAAAGACATGTGTTGCTACTTTATCGCGACTAAATTAATGGCAAGGAAAAACAATAAAGAGGTTATTGACTGGCCTTAGACGAAAACGTTTTTTCTCTCTAAACGGACATACATGTACGGGCATGTAAATAACATCTGTATAATAAAATAATGGAAAAGTTTCGAGTTGTAGTAAGCCACGATAAAATGTTTCTGAGCAAGCAGTATTGCTTCCATTCTCTCAAATATTCTCCCGCCTAAAAGGGCCTAAAATAATGCATTCCAATTTTAAGCCTTTGAAAACGTGGACTAAGCTCCTTTTTAACCATGAACGCAAAATTAAGTTTAATAAAGCATCTCTGACAGAGTAGAAGTCACAACCAGTTATAGTGTCAAATTTGTGGCAGCAGTTATAAAATGTATGAATTAAGGGATATATTTAAAACCCACGCATCGTGACCTGGGATCATGAGTACAATACACAGCACTAAATTACACCCCCTACGTATACAATAACTGCTGTTTAAAAACTATTTTGACAGAACGATTAATTAAATGGCAAAAGAGAAACGCACCTGAAATGGACTTGATCTCTGCATCGTGTAAAGACACAATACCCTCTTGTAACTTGCCACCATTTGTATCCTGCACGACAATGTCTAATGCCTCTATAACACTATACTGCTGGTCAATCAACCAGAAAACTAGTGCAAACATATTAAAGACAGTATCTGCTGAAATATTTTGGATTAATTGTGAAAAAGCCAAAGAAGGATGCACTCTTGAACAACGACTTCACGCTTGTAAAGCACACTGTTCGCATATCCCGCTCTTTTGGTTAAAACGGTTTCTGATTGTACTTGATTGCATAAAGAGGGTCACGTGTAAGAAGGATGAATAGTCTTACAGATCAGCTTTAGCAATATCAGTATGCAGTAGGTCATAACCTTGTAGTTTATCTATGTCAAGTATTTATTCCTACCCAAATACCTTCCTGTACGTACATACAAATGTACGCTGCACTACATGTACTTCAAGCCATGCTTTGAAATATAATGTTCTATATTCTAGCAAACACATTTTCATAGGTAAAACATAACTTTTGTGAATTCACGAAACTGCATGAAAGCTGATTGATCAACTCACAAGGTCACGCCAAATTAAAGGCACACAACGGCACGCCAATCGGCTGTTACGCTGTCGGCACTGTACTTATCTCTAGGGTGAAATTATAAAATAGCATTTATTGGAATGTCATCCAACAAGTCATCTGACTGGACAGTTTGGAAACGTATAAATAAACAGTTGCAACAAACATACACTGACGAAAGAAAGAGACTACTAGAGGCTCAGTAAGCGACTTCGTTCATTGAAGTAGTCGGTCGATTATTACTTATAATTTGATAACGCACTCATTAATGTTTCATACTTTTTCTCTGAAGCTTTGAACTCAACCAAAACGAGTTAGGTGAGGTGCAACGATTAGATCCCGTGGCTATGAATGTGACTTAAGAGCCGTTAATCAATGAAATGACTTCAGATACATCCTGACATTCAATTTATCCTGGGTCTTGTATAACAGTTGGCTTCATTTTATGGGCTCTAACGAATTCTTGAGCTCAATCAATACAATTAAAAGATACTTTTGTAATCTTGCTTCGCCTTTGGACATTTCATTGGCACTGCTCTTATTGCTATATGCTTCTCAACGACAAAAATGAACACGTTTACCCCAGAAATTTGTCAATCACAGGCAACTTATCTTTATTTGTTGAAGTTCCAATACTGCAGCAAGTAAAGCAGATGTTTGCAAAGGTTGGGTTTTATAATTAGATTCATCACAGATTTAATCGTTCACAAAATGATAATAGCATGTGCGACTTATACATGTACGGCAGTCAACTTTACAAGGAACTGTCAAGTAAGCCGACTGATCCCGTTATCAAGTCCACACAATGTATCTTTCACTTGGAACACCGATGGCATGCCAATTTTCAAGTCTTCAAGCTTCTCCCTTTGGCCTCTATGCCTGGTTGTCAATGAGATCCTTCCTAGAAAACGCTTTTCCAAAGAAGATATGAATTTAGCAGGACTGTGGTTTGGTCCTAAGCCTGACTATGTGGAGCTACCTTAAACCATTCCACTCTGTACGCAGTGAACCAGAACGCAAAGGAGTGACAGTGAAGTCTCCCAATAGGGAGCCATTTAATGTATATGCCATATTGCTGTGTTGAACGTGTTATTTCCCAGCGTAAGCTTGTTTGTAACACTGTGTAGTATAACGGTTTCTTTGGTTGTTCAAATTGTTTGCAACCAGTATGCACAGTACAGTTAAGACAGGTTTGAAGGGTGGTGGCCACGTACATGCTTTCCCTTTTGATGCAAGCAACGTTAAGAGTCCTGTGCGAACACACGAACAGAGTCTTGCAGATGCTCAGGAGGCTTTAGCTCAAGGAAAATCAGTAAGAGGGACAAAAGGCCCCTGCTGGTTTGCAGGACTGAAATATTGACTTAGAAAGAAGAACATATGTTGAGTGCATGCACTGTATTCTTGAGGGCATTGCAAAGTCGCTACTTAATCTGTGGTTTGCTGCCCGTCATAGAACAGAGGCGTACAACATATCTGATAAAGGCAAAGAAGTAGACGAACGGCTTTTGCAAATAAAGATCCCTAATTACATCACCCAGTGCCCAAGAAAAATTGAAACCGAAAGGCAATACTGGAAAACTTCAGAATTGCGGTCTTTCCTTTTATTTTATGCTCCAGCTATTCTCCTTGGGATTTTACCTGATGAGTATTACAAACATTTTATTCCGATAGGTGAAGCCATTTTTATTTTGCTTGGGGAAAGTATTACTTATGATCAAATTGACCATGCAGAATAGTTCAACACTTTTGTCTATTTTTTTCTCTATATCCACCGTGTAAAGAGACTATTAATACCCGCTCTCTTCTACACTTGTCCGACGATGTCCGAAATCTTTGACCTCTATGGACTCACGCTTGCTTCCCATTTGAGAAGGCTTACTGTACTTTGCGAAACGAAACGAAACGAAACTGTACTTTGCGAAACTGTACTTTGCGAAACGCGTATTTAAGCACTACTGGGAACAGCTAAAAACAATAATCTTAGTTTATACTTACTTTCACATATATAGCGCCGGGTAGACTTCTTTAGTTGCTCCTTTTTACGAACAAAACTCCTCTTTCCAGTTCAGGCGATCCGGCCGGCCAAATTGCCACGCTAACTGGAATAGTAACCGCGAAGACACGACAACGAGGCTGACGTTGATATTTTTAACAATGTTTCCCATGAAAGAAGTTGGTAACCTTGATAGCTCAGACGGCAGAACTCGCTTGCGTGAACGACTGGTCGGGGGTTCGAACCTTGGCGCTGAAATGCGTTAATTCGTTCCTTTTTTTACTGGATAACATTTTTAGCTCTCCTTTCCTCGTTCTGGTAGTTTTATTCATAGCGAAATAAATAATAACTAGAAAAATCAAAGCCTTTCAAAGCGATCGATCGTAAAATGTTCAGGTTGCTTCAACTTTTCTCTCAGCTAAAAATTCAAACAGCTGTTTTAGTAGTGCTTAGCAGTTTCTTTCGATTTTGTTGACAAGTGGACGAGCCTAAACAGCAGGAAAGCACTGTGCCGCTTGCGGTTGTTCGAGCAGCTTTTACAATGAAAACGGGTATTTATATACGGCATCTTAAAGAACTTTGCTCATACACACACTTTGTTTTTTATGATCTTTTTCTTCCTAGCCATTTAACATTCCCGATATGACTAGTTTATTTTTTGTAGTGTCTTTCCTTCGATCAGAACGATATGGCGATATTTACGCGGTGACTAGATAACCCCCTGGTTTATCAGGTTTACCAACTCTGGCAAAAGAAAGGATTGTAGGGGAACCGGTTAGTGTATTAGCCTACAAAAGTACCATGGGTGTCGCTAAGTTTACTGGCATAAAGAGCGCCGATTTAGGTGCGATCAGTGAGTGCCGGAGACGCAAGACGACTTCTCTGGAACGGAGCTAGGCAAATAAAGACACAAAAACACAATTGAAAGAACGTTTGAAACAGGGACAATTGGCGAAAATGCTATTGATCTATTGCATAAATTTGATAGACTTAGCTACAATTTGACGATTCGTAAGAGCTCCAACTTTTTTTAAAGACTTTCTCGAAGTTCTCAGCGCTGCAGAAGTTTCTTTTCGCTGGAACGTTTCTCGGGGCTCTTGCCTGTTGAACTTTCGTTTGTTTGAATGCAATTTGAGTTTTTAGTATTTTAGAATTTTCTCGCCTTACACCCGCATTCGTGTATTGAATGAAATCGACACTCACACTGTCACGGTAGATGTATTTACAACATCGACAATAATGGTTTTGTTTATTTATCAAGCCCCCTTTGTTTGTGATTAGATAATTATAAATTTCTGGGAAAGCCTGACTCCCTCACTCGAAATCCTAACTGGAATCCTGGGCACTTTCCATTCAAACAAAACCTTGCTTCGAACAACCGGGCACAGGTCCAAGTATTGTTTATAAAATAAATAAAATAATACATAGACGCTGCGCTCACTCGTGAGATATCGAGTTGAACACTCGAAGACAAATTTCATATCTCCGCGCGCCCATGTATTATTCTCTAGGTATTTTATTGTGACAACAAGGTACATTTCTCGGTTCGAACATATCATATTCTTCCCCGGATCCTTCTTAGGGTCGCATCGTATTGTCCTGTTCTGGTGGAATTAATTCATTTATTTACTGTACTTTACGAAACACGTATTTAAGCACTTCTGAGAACAGCTAAAAACAATATTCAACTTAGTTAATACTTT
Organism: Actinernus sp. WN-2022; assembly: GCA_030867875.1. NCBI lineage: Eukaryota > Metazoa > Cnidaria > Anthozoa > Actiniaria > Actinernidae > Actinernus > Actinernus sp. WN-2022. Next base: position 9,757,822 of record JAOWCC010001751.1, on the reverse strand, counting down.
ATACCTTCAAGCATATAGCGCCGGGTAGGCTTGTGGGTGTGATTACTGCTTTTGTTTCTTTTTCTTGGTAAAAATACCAGAATGAGGGAAGAAGAGCTAAATAAAATTATAAAGTAATAAAAAGAAAGTAAAATGGAAGCTGCCATCAGCGGCAGCTCCACCCAACCTCGGATTGGTCTAAAAAGTCAGATGCACCAAACCATAACATGTAAACGACAAGTTAAATCCAAATTAGAAAGTGAAATAAAATTGCGAGATTACGCTAGGATTCCAACCCAAAGCCTTCGGCTCACCTCACACCGCGTTCGTTGTCATACCAACGTACGTCGAAAATATAAGCAAGGCAGGTAATTTTTCATATTATGTCAATTTTCTTATGACTCCTCCCAGAATATAGCTTATTATTTTAGCATTTTCCCTACAACCTTTACAAAAAATCATACCTTACCAACAACAATTTGTTTAATTTTTAGGTTGTCGAAGCGCATTCTCCTGCATTTCTTAGCTCAGTTTAGTGCATTTAGCTGTTTTGTGCACCTACCATTTTAAGTGTTGAGCTTTGTATGACACATTAAAATAATTAACATCCCCCCAGCCCTTTGATAAATGTTAAGACATTCCTTCCTTCTGTTAAAAAAAAAGGATTCCCACCAAAGATCGCCTGACCCCACCCCCACAGTGGTAAACTCTCACTTTTCTGAGTATCCGCCTATTCAACTTTTTAAGAAATCGGAGTGGGGAGAAACGTAAGGTAGTTAGCAACCAAAATAAGAACGTCTAAAAATTGACTGAAGTTGCCTTAAAGGTAACACGATGAAATTTTTCATGCAACTCCCGTCTTGTTGCGAGACTAGTTGCATGAAAGATTGCACCGTCTAACAGAACCTGACTTAAGTCGCAATTACGTTTTCTTGAAATTGGCTTTAAAGTGTCTATGAAATGAAATTTATATTTTTCAATTTTTCACAATTATATAACTCTACAAAAAAATGATTTGAAAGGAAATTTCAAATGTCAGTTAACAGTTAAAATTTAGGCGGTTTGTCAGTTGTCAGTTAACTCCATCCAGACCGTCTTCTAATGGGTCTCAGTTGGGACGAAATTTGTCATGCATATGATTAGCATACTTTAACGTCATCAAAATTGTCGCATGATTTTACCAATCACATCATAGGCACTTTAAGATGTAGACAGTTAACACGTTTTTCTACCACAATCTATATTGATAGGTGAAACGTATTCCTTAGATGTATACAGTGGCCTTGTTTTAATCTGCTCAAAACACTGCCTTCAATTTCGAGCAGCCCTTTCCAAAAGTAGGGATGGCGCTGCAGGATGCACTGCTTTTTTGGGCAGTAGAACTTGGCTGCTTCCTTTTTCCATGTAGGTTCCATTTTCAGAAACTGGCCATTTTCCCCTTTCTTTGGGTAGAAGTAACGTTCCTTGTGTAGGATGGCAATATCTTGGGGTATGCAAATTACTCCACCCTTGCAAACTCCACCTTACATGACTCACGCTTGATCACTCTTGGGTAATCTCTTGTAAGAACCACTTTGAACTCATTTTTGTTATGCCAAATCTCAGAGAAGCTCCACGGCTTTGCAAAATCAATATCATTATCAGTGTTTGGAACTTCAGATAATATTGGTCTTGATTCAATGTTATTTTACCCTTTCCTTTTCTTTTTCTCTTTTGGCTTTTCGCCAGCTCTTTTTGGAATGTTAGCGAAGACTATCTTGTCTATTTTGCCCTTCTTCGACTGAACTTTGTCAGATAGTCAGGAAGACTACCCAATGTCTCTGCCACAACTGGTGCATGGGGGCAAAGTCCCGCTGTACTTGTAAAATTACGACATCGACATATTCTGCCTCCCTTAACAGTAACATTTGTACTGCTGCCAAATTCAGTAACACAAAAAACGCCATCGTCAACATTAATGATAAGATGGTGTGAGAGAATGACATCTGCTGTGTTCCAGATTTGGTTCAGCAAACCAGGAGCAATACTTACGATGCCAGATTGGGTGGTGGATATGGACAACTTCTTGGTTATAACCCTCTCTTCTTGTTGTTCGCACGTTACATCAGTTCATCTGTTTTCTTGGACCACACAAGTGGGGCAACAGCATATTGGCGGTACCTTGAAGACAACCGATATTCTCCTGTGCCATAAATGGCTTTAACATATTCACTCTCTTGCTGTTTTATAACTCGCTCTTCGATAATCTCGTGAATAGCTGCTTGATCACTTATTTGGAACCCTGCTTCTTCTTTTATTACATTAATCTTCGATTCTGTTCTTTGATTGGACCACTTGTTTGGGGGATTTCCTAAGCCAGCTGCAATTCGTACCGTTTTCAACATACACTGTTTGATTGTGTCTTTAAGAGACCTTAACCGCCCCTTCTCCATTAACATCCACATCCTAAAGTCGTCAGGCCACTGGCTCTCTTTGTTGACATATTGTTGCTCGAATTCCGCGACTGTTTCACACTCCTAAGCCTTTTACTCTTTTCCCGTTATATTCCTTACCGAGAATTTCATCTGTAATCTTCTTCTTTTCCACTTCACCAACTTTCATTGACTTCAGCTTCATAGAAATATCATCTCGAACATGATCGAAGCAACGCAAGTGAGTGTTTTCTCCTGAAGAGCCATCACTTATCGAATAAACTTCTTCAAAACCACCCTCCATGGCACATTCTCCATCCATCCCATAGGTTAGTGAGTTAATTCCTTCGGCTTTGAGACACCTGGCCATGTACTCATAATCGCGCTTTTCCTTCGTTACTGATGTCATGATTGCTGCCAGAGTTGTAGGATGTTTTTGGTCATTGGTTTTATAAACAAACATGGGATTTGGGAGCGTTAGCGTAGTCAGATAGAAAGGGCCTAGCTTATATGTCATGTCAATTCCTGCGACTGCGGTCGGGTTTATTCCACGGCAGAAGCGTTTGACCCACCGGAGGCAGGTATCAGATGCTGCAAACGTGTTCGATGCCGCACGTTTATTTCCTTTCTTGTCATACCTAGCTGACAGGCTTAAATCCTTCAGAAATGACCCCGACTGTTGTAACGTTAAGAGTTTTGTTATGTCAGGCGCTTTGCCTGGCCCCGTACTCCTCGATTTTATTCTTCCCTTTTACCTTTCTCAGCTGGTTATAGACTTGCTGACGATCCCTTGGGAGATAGGATGGAGAGGAGATTGTTGCGACATCACCGGCGTCTTTTTCTATTTCGGTTATGTGTTTAGCGCTTCCTTTCATACAAATCTTTCTTATCTTTGCCATGACGCTAGGTTTGGTTCTGATGTATGGTTCAAAAGTTGTTGTTGCCGCTAGTCTTCTTAAAGAGGCTTGATGTGTCATTTGTGTTAACAATGAACTGAACGATTGCAAGACGTAGGAATTTGTTATCCATTTCGATCTTTGTAACTATGCGCCGGTATTCCTTAGATAAACTATGCCAACTATACTGTCGACGAACAAGGAAGTGATTCTGTTTAAGTGTACAGTCGTCCACATGAGATCTTTGTTTCATTCTCCTAAAGCTGACAGCATTGTTATCTTCATCAAGTTCTGCCTGCACGGCAACCGATGGGCTAGAGTGGTTGCTGTAAACGCCACACTCATCTGCTGTTAAGTCAGAGTAATCCACTACAGAGAGGTCAATGACAAAGACTGCACTTCGATCTACCATGAAGGGTACTTATGTGTATTAGGGAGTACCCCCAATCCGCCCTCCCCTGGACTCCAGCGTTTTCTGCCATTCGCAATATGATTTTTAATGATGTGACAATTTTTAAATTGTTAAAACTATGTGGCCTACCAGGACAGTTGGATGGGGTACTTCCAATGCTAGCATCCGTTTCATCATCCATGGAAGAGTCACTATCACTCAGCTTCCTTTTTCTGGAAATTTTGCTTGGAGTCTGCAATTAAATCAAACATTAATTACATGTACTTGAAGTTCTCATTCCCATATCTGGTTTGTCTAGCCAAGTACAACAACATACATGCATCCACACTGGTTAACACTGCTTTTCAAAACATCTTTACCAGGAAGCATTCATAATTTATCTAGTGTGGGGCTATGTGGATTTTAGGGGGGGGACACTTCTGGTATTCAGGGTCATCTTGAGGGTGGCTCGTCAGCATCACTTGGTGTCACTTGCTGTCGCTGTCACTCGCTCTATATGTTTGACACAGTACTTTTTTATCACGGACTTGTTTGTTTCAGTTGGTCCAGTTACAGGGGGATTTGGTCTGAAAAACGGAAATGCACATAGCCCACCCCCACTATATAAATTATTAATGCTCCCTAAACAACATAGCATGCAACTAGAAGAAATTGACAATATTTGGTTCAACTGCCAGAAGCAGATTTATTTTGAATTGGACTTAAAATGTAGGTCTTCTTTTTGTATTTAGGGAAATATGTGATTGGCAGGGCTGAAACAGAGAGCTGTACATAATGATTAGCCTTACGTGTACAATCAGGGGAGGGTATAGGGGAGGGTATAGGGGAGGGTGAGGGGGTACAGATGTACCCCCATTTGGTGTATAGTTTTTACCACTCATTTTGTCTTTGCTTTTTTGCTCATTTTTATTTGTTCATTATTAGAACCATTAAACTCTGTAAATAATGTTCATCACTGTAAAGTTGGTTTCACGCGATGATACACCCAACTGGCCCCCTCCCCCAACATGACACCCCCATTACACACCCAGATCTTGCATACAGTGCTCATGTGGTGCACACCCTTTCAAAACCTCTAGATATTTCCCTGTACAATACAACCGCCATATACTACATATACTCTGTAAAGTAATCTGTGATAATCTTACGGAAATAGCCACCCGTAGCAGTGTTGTAAGTGTACAGGACATCTGGTTTATTATGATGGGAACAGCATCTGTCAGCAATGTTCACTTGCATCTGGTGCTCTACATACTCCTGATTTAGTTGACTTCCCTTTAGCTCACAGAAATTGTGAAGAACAAAACAAGAATATATGACTGCTGGCACATCTTCCAGCTTCATATTAATGGGTCGATTTAATATTTGCCATCTCTCTTTCGATCTTCCAAAAGCACACTCGATCTGATTTCTACCACACTTGATAAAATATTGCCTTTTCATCAAATGCAACTTCCCCATACTCTTTCATCAAATTTGCTAATAGGGGATATGCTGGATCACCCAGTATCAAAGAAGGGATTCTATCAGAGCCTGGCAGTAATGTACGATATGTCATAGGCAAAGTCTTCTCGGTGAAATGTTTATTTAAACTCGAATTGGCATAAATTCGTGCGTCATGTACACTTCCTGGCCACGTCTAGAAATACGCCTCTAGTCAAAATGCTTGGACATTAAGACTGTGCTTCATCTTGTAACAAAAATAATCTTGACTGTTGTCAATGGGCTGCCTAATGGCCTGGGGAAATCCAAATCGATTTTCAAAGCGAGATCTCATTTCCTTCATTTCATCGACATCCTTGGGTAGCATCAAGTACTCAGGACCCATTATTTCATTTATAATAGCACAAACAGCCTTCACTGTTTTTGAGAGGCAAGGTAATGAGATACCAAAATTATTATAGGTCATGCGATATGAACCTTGATCTTTCAAATAGTATAATGTGATAGCAACGTTTTTCTCGACACTCGTTGCGTCTGATCGAAAGTTACACGCATCCGTCGCAAGAAACGGCCAAACTTTCTCGATAAGTTCCATGAAATGCTGTCTACTCATCCTCAAGTTCAAATGCCATTCTTCCTATCCTAATACTCCAGTCCACAAATTGATCCACCACTGTTCAGTGCGACCTGGATTTACCCAGCGACGTTGTTTTCTTCTCACTTGCCGTCTCCGTAACTGACGTAACCTAGCGGCAGCTTTGTTTAAATCATGAATAACGTGACTGTGAGCCACTTCAAGTTGTTTCTGCTGCTGCATCAGCATTATCAGTAAAATGCCATGCATCTGTGCACAAGCACACAACATTGGCAAAATGGCTGAGAGCAACACCACCCCCAATTGCCCCGCCATTTTCTTTTTTTAAATAAAAATAAATAATGCACTGGATACCAGATCTCTGACCGAGCAGACATAAAAGCTGACCCGGGTCAGCCCAGGGATGGATCAACCCGCCTCGAATGACAGGCAACCCGGGTTCATGTGAAGCAAAAATAAAATCAACCCTTGGCGGTGACCTGACCCGGGTTGGCATCCATCCCGGGTTCATGTAAACGGGGCCTTAGATGTAATACAGTGCTCTGGCAAGTTCTGTCCTAAACTCAGCCATGGGCACTGAACCTCCAAACATACATGTAGGTTTTTACAGTATAGGATGGAATTAAATCACAATGAGTAAGTAAACATACGTGTTTAGTAAATACAAATTCAACATACATGTACCTTGCTCTATTGGCCAAACTTGATGCATAGCTTTACACTGTTTGTTAGTGCAGAACTTCACCTTTCTCTCTATTTCCTGAAATATGCAAATTTGTTTGATCAGGTAAGACTGATCCTCCAGGTCTCGTCCAGGATGGCAACCTTGGCCCAGTGAGATCACTTCCACACAAACCACAAACAGACTCATTGGGAACAACTGTGCTCACATTGAAGTATGAAAGAGGAAGGAAATGGATAAGGTATATGCCTCTCTTTTGTGTCGAGAGTGACAGTGGACATTCGGCTAATGGAAGATTCCTCATTGACACTGATGCTGGTGGTAGAGGTTGAAGTATGTGTAGATGACGATCCCTGGGCAGAAGTGGAAGGAAAGATGGCAGGGTCTTGTTGTAATGTACAGAAGAGAACATGCTGGTCTTGGCAGACCTTCATGGATTTCAACTGCTTTGCCTTGCCAGTTTTCTTTTTGTAAGACTTATTGTGACAAAGCCATGACCCACCCAGTTGTTTCTGGAGGTGACAGTATCCGGTAGGCGTTGTTGTTGTTGGTAAGGTATAGACAGCATAACAGTCGTGGAGATCTGGACAGAATTATAAAAAGAAATCTGGGAGTGAATGAAGGTCTTGGTGGCATGGTCACATTTGTAAGAAAATATTGCATCCTCAGTTAACTTGATGTGAGACAGTGGCAAAGGTGATGACGTCATTTTTTGAATGATTACAGGTAAATGGTGTATTGCTTAAGAGATGAACTGATCTCATTTCTTTGCATTTTTCATGGTGGCAAATGACCTCTGCACATTGCTTAACTACAAACACCCTGTTGTCCCTATAACTTAGTCTCACAGAGAAAACCTTAACATCCTGCATCACTGCTATCAGTATGGCACCATCTGGGGAATCAAGACGTGGTACTTTTACCTTTGGCACAAAACTACCCCCAATCTCATGACCACAACGCTTACAATTCTTCGGCTTCCATTTATTTGAATAGTGAAGCTGGCACTTGGGGCAGTGGCCTTGACCTCTGGGATGTCCACTTAGGTAGTACATTCTATTAAATAACAAACAAGAAAACAATTTTCAGTTAAACAGAATACCACCACCAGTTTAAATATCACTTTAAATACTTAATATCACTTTGTTGTTAACCATTATACATGTACTGTATTAGCACAAAGAGACCACTGTAGTTCTATGAAAAATTTGGATGTGACTATGATTTCTGTATTTTTTGGTCTAGGTTTTAGAAGGTTTATATAAGAAGTTTGAAAAATTACAGTGTAATTCTAATAATAATAATAATAATAATAACTTTATTTAACGAGGGTTTAAACACTTTACAGTCACAGACTGATAAACTAGTGGCCCTCTTAATATATTAAAATATGTTACAAAACTATGCAAATGTAAGTTCTAGTGCTATATAAAGCTGCTAACACTAAAATAGATAAAAGTTATAAAGTCAACTATATTAATACAATGAATAATAAATATTATGAATAAGCCAAATTTAAAATATTAACAAGATGATACTCTAATTATATATACTATGAGTTACACTCATGAATAGAACTATGGCTAAGTAATAATTATTAAGATATGCTAAAATGGTCAAGAACTAACTAATAAATATGCCTTTAATGATGTCACGACAGCAAACTGCTGGACGCGAACTGTTTGGAACACACTTCCGTAAAATATGGCGGACGTGACACTTTCTTCACAAATTCATAGTTTAATTTGGTCCTTTTGCCATTTGGATATTTCCGCTACTGTGTGGCCTTTTGAATACAAAAGTGGCAAAAGAAATGATCGAATGTCGTAGTGCCACTTTAATAAACCACTCTAATATTTTCACAAACCCCTGCTGTGGTATGAGGTGTGCTTTCTCACAGCTCCTTTCCGCGATTTGCTTACTGCTCCCCTTCCCTTCTCCTTTACTATGTTAAACTTTATTAGGGAGTCTAAAAGAGACGAGATCATAGTTTTCGCTTTTTCCTTGTATTAGAGTAAATGATAGTTAGCTTCCAAGAGCACGAGTTCCTCCGAGTTAAGCTAAGGTGACGAGAACATGGCAAGAGCTGGCCGTAAGGAGAGGGCGAGTGTGGCCTGGAGTGAAGTAGTGTAATAAAATGAGAGGAGGAAGGCATTTTAGGTTGGATTAAGCTGATTGGTTTGCAAAAACTTCTAAAACTCCCAAAACTGTAATAACCATGGAATAGGCAAAGTTTACCAAAAAGAGCTAGAGAAATAAAAGTTATTTGATACTCACCACCATCATTTTCAGTCACAGCTCCAAACCATCGGTACTCTTGCATAAAGTCAGCTCCTTGCAGTTGCACAGTACTGCTATCTGTTCAACAATCCTGCTCGCTCACTTGAAAAGTTGCAGTCCAGCTACGCTATAAACTACTTAATAGTATAACAAAACGCTATAAATGCTAAAATATACATATATTATGGTTTGACTAAACTGACGTTGAAATCGAAACTAGGTACATGTTTATGCGAAACTCACCAAAGCACGCACGATCGATTTCTCTGGACAAAGATAATTCAAATAACCAATCAGAAGACTTGTTCTTATTACAGGAAATAAAGTGATGGCCAATCAAAACTTGTTCGGTACGGGATTACTGTCATGCTTGGTTAATAACCTCTATATTATCAATATTAGACAAATTATGGTTGTTATTAATAGATGACATAATGTTGAAGCTCGGCAAGGAATCTAGCTTTGAGTTGGCTAATTGATTAGAGCATATGAAATTTGAGCTAATTCGTGATTATCTAAACAGTAAATAGGAAAAGTGTCTGCCCTGCAATAAGTACAAATCCAAAGGTCAATAGTCCTTGAAGAAAAGTTATATTCCTCAGTAGATAGTACAGTTCATTTCAGGTGGAACGAGTGAATACATATATCACACTGTATCCCTCTTTTATTATGTTTGATAAACATTTTGCATTGTCTGCAATTAGAAACCTCCATTTAACTTAAATGTTGTTTATACATGTAGACTATATTTATATAATACCTAAGCTTATATTTTAGGAACGTTACTGGAGCAGGGCTAATACTAAGATCATGTAGTTATGATATGAAATCATGAAATCATGAAATCATGCTGCCCTTAATACTAAGATCACTTAGCTGTCTTTATATATGAAGATGAAAACTTGGGCTTGCTGCTCTTCTTCTGTCTCGGCGTGTTGAAGTGGCGATTGAACTCCAGCTCTAGCTTCGTAAGGTCATGTACACTACCGATGACTACTAACGGCTAATTAAATCTTTCCGCAAATAAATAACTTCATCTCCTTAATAGCTTTTTTCCGATCTTGCGTTGACGCTTTCAGAGATACATATGCTGTTGGCTTGAGCAGATACAAACCTTCGAAGTTTCTTGAGGTCTTGTCCTTTAGTTTGAACTGAGCTTTAACATCTCTTCACCATTTATCATACGATGGGATGGCATTAGCTGGTAAACGACAACTTATTATGATGTGATTCTCAGCCCAAAAGAACAATGCTGTTTGTGTTCTCATGTGGTGAGCGAACTGGTATGCCCTTGATCTCAAAACACTTCCGCCTCAAATATTGCTCTTGCTCGTCGAGAATAGTTTCTTGCTGGTTTACTGTATTAGACACAGATTGTACCTAGGATTTAAGAGCATTGATTCCGATCTTAAGCTCCTCAATTTCCAGTTGGTTTGGATTAGTTAACATGACTATTGAAGAATGGTTATAGTCTGTGTTGTTTAGTGACTTAGGCCCGGTTCAAACGTCGAACTTCTCATGTGCCCAATCTAATGTTTGTATTAAGTACATGAAATGGTCGACAGATTTGTATTAAATTCCACTCGTTTTATGCTTGTCATGATGTGAATTTTACAATGATTCTATGTTGTACTTTCTTGGTACTTGGAAGGCTGTGGGCCGTAGAAATTTGGTAATCTGGGGGAGTAACTCCCTCTATGGCAGCAAGTTCCTGTACTAGCTTCTGGGGGTATCATTTGGAGGGATAGGAATGCTTGTGATTTCCAAACATGCCCGCCTCGTATTGTTGGAGCTCATCAATGGCCACATCGCTTTCGTATTGACCGGCTCTGCCCATTGTAGATTGCTTTGTTCATCTGTTTTAGCCTCAGCGGCAGAATCTGCTTTTTCGATGACTGGAGTGCTTTAATGACTCCGTCATACTTATCTGACTACTTATCTGATTCCTCAATCTTGAGAAATCGGGCATCGAGCTTCTTAATATCGGCTTTTACACTCCCAATTTCTGTTTTCATTTCCCACTGAATACTTGATAGAAATTCCTTCTTCCACAGCTCTTTCATGTTGTTTGCTGTCAGTCCTCCCTTTTCCAAGCTTTTGGGCTAAATGTCATGCGCAGACACCTAAACCCAGACACGGATGGCGGCAAAACAGCACAGGGAAAGTACCGCTGGATACTCACGGATGTGAAAGTGCATGTTCTTCGTGCTTTATTTAGTATTATAGAGTTCTTTATTATGGCCACTTAAATGTTAAACAACTCATTACCTCTGGGTCTTTTCGCGTTTCTTTCAATGTCTTTTTTTCCGCCATTTTTTTCTGTATATATATAAACATTTCAACTCGCAACTCGATCGTACTTTCTTTAAACTCGCAACTAGTTTGATGGTATCTCTTCATCAAAACCATACTTCGTAGTGTTATACTACAAAGATATACATGCATGTAATTGTAAGCTTATATATGGTTTGAAAATGTCTCTCAACGTCAAACAGCTCTAATCGTGTTATAAACTTACCTCAACAACTATTAAAGAAATCATAGTCCGGCTGATGTGAAACTGACTTTCCAGTGATGAAAATGTTTCTCCAGTCGCTAATTATCGCAAGGTGACCGCGACCCTTTCCCCTGGACTTATTGGGGTTCTCATGACTGTATCCTGCCTCTGTATAGAGATGCCAATGCGACCAACCAGCTCATCAAACTTCTTTCGGTCCATCCGGAAATACCGCGCGAAGGAATGTTCATCTTCAAAGACCAATTCCCTGATTAACTGATGATAAACACCTTTTCTCTCTTCTTCTAATCCAACTCCTCGTCCAAATAATTATATCTCGATTCTTTGGCTGATCCTCTTCTAAACTATCGATTAACAAAAGTATTTGGACAAACTTCTGCCTTCGACGAAGACATTCGTCCACCATTTTGTTGTTGTTGCGAGCGTGAGCCTGGGCACAGCTCGCTAGATGTTGCAATTAAATGTTGCGCTAAAAAGCGTCCCGTGTAACATACCCGTTGCCGCAACAATGTTGCGCTAAAAGTTGTCTCGTGTAACATGCATTAAAAATCGTCGGGAAATTTCGTCGTTAAAAATCGTCTCGTGTAACATCACCTTTAGACATCATCCATGAGAGCCATTTTGGTTATGTGTGGCCGCTGTCACAAGCCTTTTTTAATCCTTTGTCGTCATGATAGTTTTAGTGTTCGAATAACCAATATAGCCAAGCTCCAGCTGTTGCACCAACAGTAGAGGGAGTCTTGTCCCTAACGGTACGCAATAACGAATTTTGGGCGTTTCGCCTACGGTCATTTTGCCTACGTATTAGGTCGATTCGCTGACATGTTAAGTTCTTTGTATCGTTTAAATACAAAACTCAGGAATAACATATTTATTTCCAACATCTTTATTAGAATTTTAAAATATTTACAAGCACATTTATATTTTGCTAAGTCACTTATATACAAATGTATTAAATTTACTTTATACGTGCTGGTCCGTTGACGCTTGAACAGCGGTCTTTTCGCGATGTTCATACAGTTCCCACTTCCAAAACAGTTTGGCTTGCAGCTGCCATTATTTCTCCCTTTGGATATGTTTCAGTTTCTGATCTGAAACCAGCCTGATGTTGACGGCGGTCAGTCGTGCCTTACGGTTAAGAAGCTCGATCATTGATTACAGCAGAAGTCTGCATTGACCACCGCTCGTCTGTTTGAGTGCATTGTTGGTTCGTATGGGATGCTTGTAGACACTCCAGTCCTTTGGGGAGAAGATACTACTCTCAATCCAGTGGCGCTTTACATAATGTAAGAGGTCGCGGAGCGGTTCACTCTATGCCTGAACGCTGAGCCGCACAAACATCGGCAAAATCTTGTGATGTGGAAGAAATAGGAGGGCCATCAGCTTTTGCATGTATTGGTACACAGCGCTGTCGTCAGTGTAGGCAACCTGTAGGCCAAGTTCTTGCACCTATTGACAAGAAAATAGCTATAATTTAGTACATTTTCAATTGGAACTAAGTACTTCGCCAGGTTATTATGTTCTCTCCTTTTATGCATTTATGATGTCAGATAACTAACCTTCCTCCACAGTGCCCGAGTCCAGTGGAAAATGCAGTCCTGAAGCTGCACTACCGGCAGAACAGACCTTAGGGCTTTCCACAGGGCCGTCTCGATGTGTAAGGTGACCTGCTGGACTGAGGGTTGGATGGGTAGCAGATACATAATCGATCGCTGTTATGTGATTTTCTTCCATTTTTCGACTCCCTACAAAATTTTCTATTTTGCGACTCCCTGCAAAATAATAAGTTACTTACATCGGATTCGGTACATCACTATTATTTTTATGTGTGAAGCTGTGTTTACCTTCTTGTAGTCCTTCTCCTTTTTGCTTGACATCAATACAAATGCCAGCAGCATTTGTTTCGCGTATTCTCCGGATCGCACGAAGGTATTCACAGTTAGTAGCTGCTTGAATGGGTGGTGCACGTACCAGGACTTGGCACGCGCAAGGGTGATGAGCTGCCCCTCTCACGCAAAGATAAGGTGCCGTCTGTCTTTCACTCGCATGTCAGACTGGAAGAAGCCAGGGGGATACAATCTTCATCGAGCTCGAAGTCGAGACCCTTGGGATCCTCAGGGTGGAGTTTCTGGCAAAGGCTTGGAAAGTGCAGAGCAGGGAGTGTCGTTCAATTCTTCTAGCAGGACCTATAATAAAAAATGAAAGAAAAATTGTTAGTTTCAGTGGCAGTTCTTCAGTAGCTGTTACACATGCAAGTATTGTAAGTTTTTCTTCTTAAAGGAGCAGTGTCATAGCTTTGCACATGTCTGTGCAATTTGGTAATTGAGTTTCTTTATTAGCTTCAAACATCACCTCCCTTAATGCTTGATTGAAAGGAAATCTAATATTTTCCTCGAAGACTATATCTTTGCACAGTTTGTTCATCATTTTTGCCAATTTACTTTGATTTCATCCATCCCGCACCTGTGTTATTGTCATCAGTTTATATGAGAACTGCTGAAAATTCCGGCTCAGAACATGTGTCCCTCACCATGACACAGCTCCAATAAACTATAATCTCCTCGACTATTGCTGAAGCCGGTTTAATCTTTTCCTCCATTGCCTTTGCTTTCACTGCTGTCAAGGCCCCAGCCTCCACTGGGTGGTTGCGCATGGACTTGCCGTCCCTCTATCACCGAACCATTGCATACATTTCCTTTGGGGCGGACTGTGCACTGTCAGTAGGTTGCGCAGGACCACTTCAACTGGATGTTGTATGTGAAACCAGGCTGTTCACAAGCTTGGTTCTCATCCACTTCGTTCCCTTCTCAACTAGCTGGTAGGTAACAGGGTTGGGCTGGTCCACTACAGCATCACCGACGATTGGCTCCTCGATGGATGACTCTACAACTGGAGTTGGGAGGCTTGGACGTGGGTAAGGGGGCGTGTCATCTGAAGTGATATACAGATTTTGATAATTAGCATAGGTACACAATGATGTAATTAATTTCATAGCTATGATAGCCTTGGTATTTTTTTGACGAGCAACGTCTGAAAAACCCACCAAAAGAACTCTGGAAAGAACACATGCGGAAGGTGGCTCCAATATCGGTGGTGAGGATGGGGCAGCTGGAGAAATAAGGAGAAAAAGTTAATACATACATGTATACCGTATTTTCAGTGATTTTTTTATTGCACGGTACTTAAAAATAATCTTAAATCCACGTGCTTTTGGCTGCTGGGACGGGAATCGATATCTCCAAGTCCGTGCAAGGGGCACATTGCCAGTCGATACCACGCGGAGCTTGAACTGCAGCCCAGTAAGTATCCCTGTCAATCCTGGTGCTGCAGGTGCAGTGCTGCCATAACCCGCAACCACACTGGAGCACCTCCTGCCAAGGCCTGACGGCAGAAGCACACTGGATGCAGTTATCAGCCATGATTGAATTCAGATGTAATTTTGTAATCGTAGAGAGCAGAGTTGTTGTGTTCACAGATTTTGCTGGATCGAATGAAGATTCTATTTTTCATTTTGCTTTTATACTTTTATCGAACAAAGGGCCTCGAACGGCCAAGGGAACAGGAGACGTGCAAATTCATATTCCAATTTATACAGAATTTCGATCCGCTTGAGAATCCATTCAATGACATCATTCAATCCACTTGTGAAATAAGTCGTCAGCGTCATAACAAGTAAGGACGCAATTCCGAGTTAAAGTAGATTTTGCCGTGCTTTGGCAGTTTTGAGAATTGAAATCGAGGCTACTAATAACCGGGTGGTTTCTGCGAATGGAACACGTATTTTTCGGAAATTCCCGTTACATTCGAATGTTATTCCATTGAAATTCACTCCCATTCAAATGGTAATTCCATTGAAACCGACAACGCATCAAAGTGACAACAAGGGAAGTGCCGACTCTCAAGTAACTTGAGTCTGTTGTATTTGAATCGTAGAAACCGACCTTCAAACACAAGTTCTTTAAATAATCATAATCAGAGAGGTAATGCTTTTAGCTACATGTAATAAGGAAATGATAATTTAGAAATATGACACATGTACATAATAAGCACATTAATGTAACAGAATAATTAGTGATAACGCGATTATCTGTGACTTCGTAAGTGTTGGAAAAGGAAAAGTAAGTCTAATGCGTTTGGAGCAATACCAGGGGTCGGAACACTTAGAAAGATTAATGAGTTCACGTTTCGTTATCTTAACACATTTTTTAGTGTTGCCACGTAAAACATAATTCACAGTAAATTGAGGGCTGATGATCATAGACGTGATTAATACAAATGTGACAAATTGTAATTTCAGTCATTGGAAGACATTAGAACGTTTACTCATCTTGTGACCAGAGAACTCAAGTCTTGTTCACAGGTGATCCTTTTGACGTCCGAGGTATCAGTTGTTATGATGAAGATTTTGTATTTTATTCGTTTTCCTTCCTAAATGACGGGCTTTAAGCCAGGAGGGCCTTGCTGCAGCGGGTTAGGCTTTCGTTGATATAAATAGAAGATAGTGCATGTCACTAGCCTTCGATCGTGTGTGGATTTCTTTCTCAGTTGTGATCTACTCTGCATGACTCGGGATGATATATGTATGTTGTTTCTTCAACTGGATAGCAACGTCGATATTGTTGTTTAGGCTAAAACCCGGTTACTCGCAAATTTCCAGGGCAATGGATTCAATATTCTCTTACATAGTTCGTGGAACTATTTCCAACATAGCTCTTCTTCCATACTGTTCGAGGTCATTAATGACGTCGGAGGCCTTCGTGCCGTTACGTCTTTCTTGCAGTCGTAGAGTTATTTCTTCAAGTCTTAATTATCTTTTCGCAGTGAGATATTTTCCTTTAGTACATTGTCCGTGATATTCTTAAATAATTATTTATCGAACTGCTTGCTAATGAAGACTTGGCTCTTCTTTAGGTCAGTTAATTTGTTGTCGAGTTTGTTGTACCTTGTGTTAAGTGAAGAGTTAACTTCACTTAGAAGCGCTTCACTTTTTGCTTAATATCTCCAATCTTTTCGTTTTTCTTATTACCGCTAGCTTTGTTTTCTTGCGGGTAAAACGTAAATTAGATTACGTTGGTAGTGTTGGTAAAATCTATCCTGCTTTGCACATTAAGAATATATTGTAAATGGTGGGTGTGTTTTGTAGAATGCAGAACGGCGTCTGCGAAATATGGTCAGCGGAAAACCGAACCCTACCGAAAATATTACTATGGAACAAACATTATGAATGAATTGTGAGATTTATATCTGGATTATTCAGTCGGTAAGCTTATCACTGTCTTCCTTTGTGGAGGTTGTAATGGTAGGTTTTTTCCTTCTGGAAATACCCAAGGGATTCATAGCATGGATGTTGATGGTGAGGTGTATTATACCTTAATTTGAGAATAAACCAATACTTTTTAATTCAATTGCAATTTTATTCAGTAAAAAATTAAAATGTCCTCATTGTAATATCATGCAATAGGCCTACAAATACAACAGAGTTGTCTTGGAAATTATCTACATGTAACAGTTATGATTTTGAACTCTTTAATTTAACAATCTTAATATATTACACCTATGTTTTATTCTCTTTTGTGTTTATTTGGCTGTACTACATCTTATAATGAATCGTACTTTGTTTCATGGGTTTAAGAACCACCCTGACTGAAAACAAATCAAGAGCTGACTGACTCCCTAGTTTAATAACAAATGCAAATCTTACATGTAAAACAAGGTAATAATAAACACTCTGGTAATAGTTCTAAAATGATCTATACACTTAGATCATTGTTCATCTCAAAATACCAAGCTTGTTTAACATATGGGACCTAAAACCGTAAGGTAAATGGACCTAAAGCTTAACACCAATTATTTTCAACAATATATGTTTGTGACCTTCGTCCAGCTGTATTTTGATATGGTCTGGCAATATGATATTCGTGCTGTTGCCTTCTCCATATTATGCAATCGGATGGTAATAGACTGGCTCTTTGTGTTTTGAAATAATAAAAAATAATGAAACACTCTGCACTCATATCATTTCATGAACATGTCATATGGGGGGTGGTGGTTGAGTTCCGCTAGGCTTTACGGACCTTGCTACCACAGCCATAACATGTACATGTAGTTGCTAATGTATCTAGTGCCATTACAACTGTATACTTTGCATAATATTCATCATTCGATGCATTTGGAGCTATCCTGCCTTTCCCCCAGATATATTTCTGGGTCCTTTTGAAAACCGTTTTTTTACCAGCTTTTCTAGGAAGGTTGGATTGTACATACTAACCTGTCAAGATTTGGCTCATATTTGCTTATGTACTTATGTACTAACCACGTAGCAACTGCAAGGCAGTGTGCACATGCATATACCATAACTATCAAAAGTGGGCAACTCGAACATTTCAGATTACCAGTAACAAATTGCCCAATTGTATCTACATTTCCTTGTGTAAGAGATAAACACAGTACTTCTTGGGGTCTATGGGATGCTTACAAATGCCACCAAGATCAAAATTTTTGCTGGCATTTGTCCATGATCCATGTAGGTACTGTGGTAATCCAGACAATTCAAATATCCCCATAGAATCGCATGTAGTATTGTACGCAGCATCGCGTGCATCCTCTGTGTTGTCTGAACAAACCTAGAATATCCTAATTTCACATAAGCATTGACATGCATTTACACAATACTGTCAATCATAATGAATTAAACAGTCTACACCTAACGATAACCTATTTTGAGAGTGGATCAATTTTTGACAAGTGCCTCCTTTGTTCTGGGTTGAGTTGTCCCCAAACTTGAGCACTCGTACTCAAGTCATCAAAAGCAGGTGAAATGTAAGGCCCCTTATTCACAACAGACATTGAACATTTTGACTTGTGTCAATAATAAGTTTGTGGGACAGTTCTATGGCACGACTCCACGAGCGCTGTAAGCGTTTTCGATAGCCTGGTCGATTCTGTGCATTAGACTCATAAATGTTACATTTGTACTTGTAATGAGCACATTCTGAAGCGTTGTTATATAAGAAATTACTTCCTAAACACGAGGCATGAAAACGACGAAAACCAAAAATCGTTATTATTATTATTCCCCTCCCCCCCGTTCTTTACAGGCAATAATAATAAGTAACCAAGGTAAAAACCTTTATTTTGAATGATTTCTCGTTATATTAACAGGCAAACCATTTTCCAAATGTTGAAGAAGAAGAATAGTCCCATCTGTTTTTTTTCTATGCAACATTTTTGCACAATATATGAAACTGAATATTGACACATACTGATTTTCTTTTTATATTATGAGATGTGTAAAGCAACTTAACTGTAAATTTACACGGCTGGACTTTAACGCGATTCGCAAAAATGGCATTGGTCTAATTATTGATAATATTTCATATAAGAACATAATAATATTAAGGTTCAGTTTTTTAAATTTCATTGCCGTATTACAGTAAGAATAGGTGGCAATGAAACTGAACGCAAACGTGAGTTAATAAACAAACATAATTTCAACAAAGTTATTCTCCAACGGCTGGTATAGCTTATTCACTGTTCTTACATTAGTTAAATAATTCGCTAAATGTCTTTTGAAAAAGCAAACTGCAGGTATTTTAACAACATGCACGTGGAATTGTTATGCTACTTAGAATCCATAAATGGCATAAAACAACTCCATTTCCTTAAATATAAACCCTTAAAATTGGACTCTATTCATGCATCGTTAACTTTATGAATAGTTCCTCTGAGGGTCTGATAATCATTAAACGGAATATTCTGGCTGTGTAGTCCTCTGTAGTACTTTAGGATAACTTCCTGTACCTTCGACACTCCGTTCGGATCTTGTCACAAATTCGTAGGGGTTTGAACTCTCCAAGTTTAGCCTTCGCATCAGGATCTTCACCAATGCGTTTCATTACAGATGTTTTTACGATCATTGCTGTTGACTTAACAAGATCTTCGAAGAGGCACTACCTTTATGGGAACTCATTGTAAAGAGGGAAATTGAAGATGCTAATTTGTCATCTTGGTCCAGACGATCTACTCTTTGACTTATAGTTTCTTTCTCGTTCGGGAGCTGAAGAATCTTTTCTGCACCTCCAACAAAGAAGGATCGCACTTTGTTGCGCACTTTGTCGGCTTTGATGTTCTTCAGAAGAGAATGCTCTTTTATCTTTAACCTTGTTTCCTCTATGGAGATGTTGTTGTCCTCTATATTCTTCCTAAAAAGCTCGCAAACTGCATCTTCTTGTTCTTCATTACATGAAGAGCATCAAGATCTGACTGGAGGGAGGCAGAATCCAACGTAGAAGTGATGACTTTGTAACACTTTGAATGAGATGCTATACATTTCCAAATCCTGTTGACTCTAAGGTATGAGGTGAACTCAGCCTTCAACACGTCATAGTCTAGGTATAACTGGCTCACAGGAAGGGTAAGAGTGTTAGAGCAAGTATTAGCACTCATTTTCCTCCCTGAGATATGCAGCAATTTCACTGAAGGTGGTGGATCAAATCCAAGTGCAGGTACATGTATCTGTGATGTGCCAATGATGAACTGTAACGCGGCTCCCTAGTGTGATCATTACCTCGGACTTCTCATCTGTATTGAAATCGTTAAGATTGCCTTTGATCTCTCCAGCCTCAACATCCTCAAGGTATCTTGAGAAATTGATACACGCTGCTTCCCCTGATATTCTCTTGTTACTCCCTGGTGGTGAGAAGAAGGGGACGATAACATCATCCACTTGCTCAGCTGTGAGCTGGTTCTCAGCATAAAGAAATAGCTTTCTAGCCTTTTCAGGATATTGTCGCAATAACTCAAGGAAGCCATCGAGTTTCAGACCTTAACAAATTTATTAACTTCAGCCAGGGATTGTACCAGACTATAATGCAGGGCAATAACATGCAACAGTTTCCTTTTATCTTCATTGGTTAACACTGGTTTGATAAACCCTGCTTTGAACCTGAAGGGGCATTCAAACGATGCTACCTTCTTAAACTTGTCTGCATCCTCCATTTTTTTCAAGTTCTTCAAGCTTCTTCTGTACTTTAGGGCTAGAAACATCTTGAATACTTGTCTGAACTTTATCAAAGTCACCAAACACAGTCTACAACGGTTGGAGGAAAGAAAGAACGATGGTGAGCCCTGCATTATGGCTATGGAACATAACTGTCCACGCATGTAGTAGTTTCTCTGTTCTAGAGCACGGAGGTAATGCTTGAAGATCTTTCTATTTACCTCACCAATAAAGAGAGAGTTCTTTATGAAGCAATGACAAAAACTCATTTCTTGGCCCGCCTTCGTCCACAGCCGGCTCTTCCACAAACTGAACTTTCTTCATTTCTTTCCTTAATTTCAACTTTGTTTCTTCCCGTATGTAACTTCTTCTCACCCTTGATTCTCTTTGGTTTAACTTTCTGTAGTTTTTCTGAAACTAAATTGTGTATACTGTAGCAGTGATCATAGCTGCGTCATTAGTCTCCTCCTCCAGCCTTATAGATGTGCATGCAGTTTGGTCACCCCAGCTGGTTGAAACAGGAGCTTCTGTGAAATGCTTCATCTCCAATTATATCATTACAGAAGTCAAATGAAGCATAAACCCGCCATATGAGCAGAAATGCATTGACTTTGACCACATACATACCTCCTGTAATAAGCCGAGTAAATTGTCCACCTTCCTCTGGGGTGCCAAAAACCAACCTTTCTGCAGGTCAATAGATTAACCCAGAAGTTCCCCTACCTGTTGAGGGACATTAATTATGAAACCACAATTATTCAAGTCACTCCTGGCCATCACTGTATGCCCACTGTGTTGAAGCAACTCCAAAGCCATCATCCAAGTACGTAACCATATACGCTTTGCTTTGACCCCTCCAAAAATTTCAGTTGTTCGTAATACTTGAGTAAATATAAAGGCTGCAATGGCCAAACCAAATGACAAAGAGTCAAACACAAAATACTTCACAGCTCCATGAATGGGAAAACAAAAGCCAAGGTACTTTCTTTGCTCCTTGCCAATATCGAAATAGTCATACACATTGCGCAGATCAAATGAAAATAACCAGTCACCTTTTGAAACCATCTGTATTGGACATGTGACTATTCAGATATCTGAGATCGAAACTTATTCGAAGTTTATTCTTTGGAACAACTCCCAGAGGGCTTGCAGATACACTGTAGCAAGATCCTTATTACAGACTTCTTCAACAGAGCCAACTTTAATCAAATCAATGACTGCTTTTTCCACAAAGGCAGCATGATCCGAAGCACTGCAATGGTTAGTTAATGTAATTTCTACTGGCTCCGAAATAAATGATAAATAATAGCCATCTTCGATAACATTCAATAACATGCATGAAGCCCTTAGTACTGTAATCTCTTATCCACCAGGGGTATCATGATCCACCAAGGCCTGCCTCAGACTAGGCCCAGACGAGCAGAACTGAAGGCTGAAAATGCGTTCACTCTGGCCGTACTTGGCTCGCTCTTTTTCCGATCTCGTTTTGCCCTTGAACTTTTCAGCTCCTTTGACAACTTTCCAAAGACGTTTATCATTCTTATCATCCTTCTCTAACAAATCACTAATATACTGGTTCACAGTATCCCAACCATGTTTGTCAGTAATTTTAATTAACCTATTACGTTCTTTTAATAGAGACAAACCATTCTCCGCAATATCGGACAGGACACTGCAATATCCTCAAGATGCTCTTCCACCGATCGGTTGAAATCGAAATGTTCTTATTTCCCTTACAAGTCAACTCAAAATCATCATCATCTTCTCGGTATTTTTCGTTTCAGGGATTTAACTTCTGACCTAAGCTGCTGGATCTGTTCAGAACTGTTCAGGATCTGTTTGATGGCTTTCTCTTGTGGTGAAATCAAGGATTTCGCCAGGATGGTGTATTTTGATCGGCAGAATCTTCCAAAGGATGAGCCCGCGTTCTGTTTGTCCAGCAGACTTCCATTTCCCACGCTTTCTTCATTTTCAGAATCTATTTCTCACTCAGTTTCAACACGATCTCCGTTACTTTCGTTCATTTAAGGATCAAAAACCTCTTCATGAAAGATATCCACAATGTACTGTTGGTTAGAAGAACGACCTCTGGACGTTGATCTCCGATTAGCCAACTACGAGGTTCTCGAACGAATTACCGGCCCCGGCGAGGATTGAGAACGTGGTGTACTTGATCTGCTAGATCATGGAGAGGACATGACTAGACACTTGACAAACACCACACGAGTGGCAAAACGCGAGCAAAGTGTTGCTCAAAACCAAAGTTTTTTTTTGATGAAAATGGCAAGATGTTGACCTTTTCTAGGAAGACTTTGGATGGTAATTTCTCACATTTTACGAAAGGATTAGGGATTAGCTGGCGCTCCTAAACGCACGTGACCTGACGTGGTGAAATTAATTTGAACCGACATTTGTAAGTAAAACACAAAACTTACCAGTTTGCATTGTTGTTATTTAATATTCGTTTCTGTTAAAAGTAATGAAATCAAATAGCAGTAAATGGCCCGATTCCCGGTGATTTTTCTCTCGCTTTGTAAACGATAATTTTATAACTCAAAATAATCACATTTATCAGCTCCCTTTTTTCCTTACTGTTCCACCCCAAGAATAATATTACAAGGATTAGCTTCTGGTAAATGGATATCATATTGATACAGGAAATCCGTGAGTTCAAAATACAGGTTTTTAGTTTCAATGCATTCTGCAAAAACGTGATCAGCTGTTTCCAAGTTAAGATTTACAAAAGGAGCAAAGAGGTGAGGTAATCAGCTTAAACCTATATAAATCACGATATAGATATAGAATATTATTTACTAATTTATACTGAAAAGCTCTCATATATGTATTCATTGTAGATGTATATATGCACGCGTAAATTAACTTCCAAACAAAACTGTTATTTTTCATTCTTTTATCAATACTTTTCTGAGCGGTGGGTTCAACTTTGGAATTTACAAGGTCCCAGTAAATATACTTCTGGCTTAGTTTTTCGAGTTCCCTTGATTGTCCATTAATAAAAACGATTATTATAACCACAAAAATTTGGGATCACTCTGCCAAAAGGGACATTGGAATACAATTAACTATAGAGAACCATTGGGGAAAAAACAGTCTGCCTAAGGCCAATTCCACATGAGACATGAACTTTTGATAGATTTTCAAATTCAAAATTGAAGAGTCAAACATACTTTAAATAAAAGCTAATACATAGTTCTATAAGGATACAACGCTAGATTTGTGGTAGTGGCCACGCCCAAGCTGTGCGCCGCCATTGTTTTTGTACGTTATTATAAGCCTAATAAGCCACTTTTACCTACAAATGTTTAAATTGCTATACATCAAAGAAATTGATTGCTATGAATCAGATTCTAAGATCTTAACTATTTTATAGGATGGGCCTTTCAAAACCAAAAGAAAAAAAATGTCAAACATTTATTGCCTCTGGCTTATGAAGACATAAAAAAGTGTTGCGGACGTGACATTTAAAAGATGATTCAGACCAACATTTTTTTGGTTTCTATGTTTGTTTTCTCTTGTTTCAGTTCTTGTTTATGCCCCTTTTTAAGTCAAGTATTAAGATGATTTTGGCACCCCAACTTGGTAAAATATGTAAACATTTTCATAGATATGGTGTTGCGGACGTGACCGTTGCGGACAGGACAAATTTGTAAAAAAACCAAATCCCTTAAATAATCTCCAAATATGATGAAGTTATGTTGATATTTAATGATAGCAATAAGAATTATAAACCTGTTATGATATAAAGCCATCACTATTGTAGAAAGAGATGGTGTTGCGGACGTGACCATGGCGGAAAGGAAAATTGCAAGAAACCCAGTATCATTATAGAATCTCCAAACATTAGAAGACAGTATGTTAATATTTAATGATAGCAATAAGAAATATAAACCTGTTACATGATATAAAGGTATCACTATTATAGAAATCCAATGCTGCAGAATAACAAATGTCTTTGTCATAAACAAATGACAAATCAAAGTTGTTACGAAGAACATAAATTAATGTACTCACTGTATAAACTTCAACTATATTGTAAACTATTATATTATATTATATTGTCCTTCTCTGTGATAAAATGTCAAACATGTATTTTATCTCCTTGAGTTCAATGATTTCATGCCATTCATTGTTTGGTCATTGATTTGACCAACTGCAACAACATGGAATGAGTATGATATTAACTATAATCTCTTGAATAAAGGTTGCTCAAATGCTGAATGAAAGCTTATTCACTAAAGCTAAAAATACTGTATGTCATACATGCCATGGTTAATTTGCTTTTCTTGTAATGTATTTGAAAAGAGTTGCAATTTCTTTTATCTCAGCAATCTCAAAGGGGCAATTTCCCATAATAGTAACAGGGCCATAAAAAACACAAGAGCTGTGTTTTGACTCGATGTCATTACTTCTTGGCCAATCAAACTTGTTTGCACCAGCAGAATATAGGAACTTGAATTTGGTTACTTTGTCATCAGTTTCAAGTGCTCTGCCAATGTAGAATTTGTTGACATAGTCAACAGCATAGTACTGTCCAGGGAAGATGCTTGGAGATATGGCAATGAGGCTCTGCTTGTGCAACTCGGCAACCATGTGTTTTCTGAGGTCTTGTAGGCTTGCA
Organism: Actinernus sp. WN-2022; assembly: GCA_030867875.1. Classification (NCBI taxonomy): domain Eukaryota; kingdom Metazoa; phylum Cnidaria; class Anthozoa; order Actiniaria; family Actinernidae; genus Actinernus; species Actinernus sp. WN-2022. The sequence goes on along the minus strand of JAOWCC010001751.1, from coordinate 9,732,969 downwards.
CATTCCACAAACATGGTACTGTTGTCAATGAAGCATCTGGCATACAGGGTGACAAAGACTCCGCAGTCAAAGTCATTGTCTTGTTGGGAAAGATCATTGGGTTTGTTGACAGCAAAATGCCACTCCTTCTCATCAAGGGTACTGTCAAACATCTTTAACAGCACCCACATCTTCTTAATGGAGACTTCTGCAGTTGGTTTGACAAAATCTCCAGCTAAACTGTCAAGCACAGCAATGACTTTTATCTGGGGAAATGCCACAAGAAGATACCAGTGTGCAGAGTTCACTGGATTGCAAGGTACTAGTATGAGGTCTTGATTGAGAATATTTTCATTTTCAGCAAAGATCTTCTTCACAACAAATTTCTCAAAAACTTCCCATGAGATAACAGAGACCTTCTTTGTAGTACATGTAGCTTTCAAGATTGTTAAATACTCATCAATGACAAAGTTTGAGAGGTAGTTCTCTTTACTATTTGTATGGCCCCCAATTGTTGACTTGAGATCATTATCATCTATGATGCAATTACCCTGGAACTTGATGTGGCTACTGAGAATACCATCAACTATACAGGAAGTGTGAAGAGGCACATTATAACAAGAAAGAATGCTATCACATTTTAGAAGCTTGTTGTGTGGTGGAAGGCCATAATCTATCTTGATATAAATATTGTTGAATGATTCTTCACTATCTTTATTATAGATATCACTCATTTCATGGACAACATCTGCGTTGCTACATGTTTCATCATCCTCGGAAATGGCTATATCCTCATGATCTGCATAATTACTCTCTTCATCAGTATAACTCACATCAGCTTCATCACTGTCACTTCCTGACTCTTCCAAATCAAATGGGAAGACATGAGGCACCATTTCCTTCTCGACAATGCCTTGAGTGGAATACATTTTGCTTTGAACAAACCCATTGGTTTGTGGCTCAATGCAATGAAACTTTGAAATTCCTGGCAGAGCAACAGCTTCTTTAAAGGCCTTACTTAGGCCAAGTGAAGTAGCTCGATCTTGTATCTCTTTCTTTTCCATAAGATGAACAGAAACACATGAATTTAACTTGGTGGCTACTTCATGGAAGGACTTGGCATCAGTAATGTGTGGTGCTCTTCTGGATGACACAGCATTCCAAACCAAACGCTTTATTGTGCCACCAATGCCATCAACAGCACCTTTGCCATGCGACGTGGCAAAGTAGTTCCATTGGACATGCACAATCTTGTCAAGTTTTGACAGAATACTCACTATGTATTTATTTTTAAACTGTGAACTGGGCCCATCTGAAAATATGTATACATTGGTGACCTCTGGGTGCTTCTGTTTGACAAACTTTTCAAGTACTGTGGACATAAACACTACCACTGATGTCTTCTCGTGCTCTAGATCATCTGATACAATCACATGTGATTCACAGGTAAGATCTTTGGTTGCTTCATTCCTTGTCCAGACAGCCACAGTAAACAATGTTATCTGCTCTTGGTTCCAGTGAGCTGACTGTATTTCGTCTTGATATTTACAAGAATAGTTCTCAGCAAAATCAACTTGGACAATGGCCTCCCCCTGTTGAAGGTTTGATTTTCTCTCCTCAAAGTAGCTAGACTGCTGTCTTTTAATAAAGACATGTTCAAGAAAGCTTGGCATTTTTGAGCCCAATGACTCAAAGACATCTTTGATGGTACCTTCTTTGTAGACCTTCTTTGTTTTCTTACATACTTTTGAGGGCTTGTTCTTTTTAGCTGGTATTGCAACTTCTACTCTCTCCCACTGATTCCATGACACTTGTTCACACATAGATGGCTCACAGCTCTCCGCCATTTCATCCAGCCAAGTGTATGTTGCACAGTTTTGGCATCTACCAAGCATGCATTCCTCTGAGCTACTATCACAGACAAATTTGTCTACAAAGTCACCAGAATAACTTGGGAAGCCTTCTACTTCTTTAGAAAGACAATCACAAATGAGACGGATGTTCTCATGATATAGACACAGACATACATTACGAGGTGTATCTGATGAAAGACGAACATTAACTGGTCGCAGAGAACTGAATTTACTCAGACCAATTTTAACACCTGGGTGTTCCTTCTGAAACAGAGCGTGAGCCTCTCTTAGCGAAAACATCAAGTGCCTTTTCTGTAGATACTCTTTCTTTCCACTTTGCCTCTGAATGACATAGTCTTTCTTTCCAGGAGCTTGGCGGGACACATAATCTTTGCAGTAGAATTATTTGACCTTTGTTATTGTTGCTGCTGCTACCTTTTTATTTCCTCCGCTGTTGCTCTTTTTACGCTTGGCAATTACAAGGCCTGATGTGGTGGCTAACTTTTTGATCACTGCATTCCTTTTTCTTGGACTTTTGGGTAGGTGGGACTTGACTTTTCCAATTGCCTTTCCAAGAGCTTGAGGTGTTGCATAAGCATGCACATTTTCTTCTTCACCACTGCAGCTTTTTTGCGGTTGGGCCTTTTGTTTTATTCTACTTCTTCTCTTTCTCTCTCTGGCTTTCTTTCTGATGTTTTCTAATTCTATCTCACTGAGTGGTTTGCACTTCTTTCTTTCATTTCTTTTCCGTTCTCTATTCTTTGCCTTAAAAACACTGCACTTTCCAACATCTTCTCTCAACTTTTTACGGAATAATTTTGACCTTTCAGTACTCGTTTTTGCCATTGTATGGCTGTAGAAGTTGAAAAACAACTTCCTTCATACAGCACATACAAAGAAGGAATATTGGTCAGCAGTTTTATCACAAAGTGCATGCTCTATCCATAGAGCATGTCACTCATATAGTAGGCTGCTGACCAGTCATTTCTATATTTGCTTTATTTTTACTGCAAAAGTTTTCCCTTCTAAAATATACTGATACAAACTTGATACAAAGATAAAATACTAATCATATTCTTGTTGATTATCATTTATTTCATTTTTTTCTCTTTAAAAATAGTAAACATTTTACTTCACGGGCATTATGAAGTGTTTTGGGATTAGAAAAAACCTCTTTTCCAAACATCCCCAAAATGTCACGTCCGCAACAAATTGTGGTCACATCCGCAACACAATGTTTTCATTAATGAATCCATGGCAACAAGTGATTTCTACAATCTTTTTTTCAGATTCATTAAGCACAATTACTATTGTATTTAGTTAGTATAAGCAGTCACTTTGGAAGTTTTACAATTAACAGGAAATTTGAAATAACCAAGAGCAATTGAGATCAATCGTTGTTTTTGGAGTCACGTCCGCAACACACTCTAAAAAATTATTCTCTCTGTATCTTAAAGTGGTAGTCAAAATGTTTACTGCCAAAATGAAAGGTACTAAAAGGGGTTATTTTATGACATGGCTAATTTTAATTCAAGTATTTGGGATCTGGCATTGGGAGACATTTAATACCCAAATTTTGTCTCCAAATGTCACGTCCGCAACATGGAATTGGCCCTAAATCCTTTTGTTTTCGCAAAATCCCAGCTTAATTTATTCTCAACATCACAGAGGTCCATAAGATATTTACATGTAAAACCTTTTCTGAAAAAGGTAGCCACATACATTAGATTTCACGTTCTATTTTTGCAACGAAAGTGGAGTCGTATTCGTCTCTGTTGTACTTGCTGGATGAACACTCAATCAGGTCATGCCTACCCTTTCATGTTGCATTCGATGAGTATGCTTCAAAAGTAGAGAGGTTAGCGAAAACCACTGATATCAAGAGTGCAAAAGTTCAATTCAGAGATCTAATTCTACTAAAGGTTGGGCTGCCTGTTATCATCATTAGAGCTGGGAGTGATACATGTATGTATGTTATACTTCTAGAAAAGCCAATTGATAACATTTCATTGTGCAAGGCCATCAATTCAATTCTCGAGGAAGCTAACAATGAAGTAAAATCGTTTGGAATAGAAAAACACTCATTGCTTCTTCTTTTGTATCTTTGTTTCCAATGCTAAAGAAACTTCTAACGTCTTCAATGGATCATGCAGTAGTCTATTGCATTCTCAGCATGTTACTATCAAAAACTAACATGAACATGTTTCGAATAAATGAGACGACCTAACTGCCATCGCACTGAAACCATCCAGTTGGCTCCAAAGGTTGAAAAGAAAGGAGATTCGGAGACAATCGCTGAGAAGAAAGTTGAAGATTTAATTACTTGGCTGTCAATTAAAATAGAGAGTGCTTCTGTAGTAATTAAAAGGAAACGGAAAAGGTGCGACCAAGAAGAAGTAGGAGATGATATAGAGTTTGATCTTGCAAACAAACGTCAACATATACAGTACAAAAGTTAAAGGCTGATCCAAAGCCTCAACTGAAGAGTGCAAAGCGACACTTTTATGCATGGAAGTGTGGCTTAAGGCATCAACTTGGAAACAAAATAAACACTATGAGAATTAAATCATGGTGCAGTGTATAATGTGTTGTATGAGCAAATGAAGGTTCATGATCGAAGATGCAAGGACTGGATATTTGGAAGGGAAGAGGATCCAGAGACGTGAACTTACAAGTATAGCAAATGAACATTTGAAGTCAAAGCGACTGACTTTGATTAAAAGTAAGGAGACAGTGAGATGTTGGGGAAATCCTCAAAACAAGAGATCTAAGCAAGCCTCTCAGCACCCGGTCAGAGGTTTGTGGAAGAGCAAGTGCGCAGAGAAAATAAGATCAGATGGGCATGTCAACATACATTACAACAGGGCGCATGTCAAGAATTACACACGACTTGTGTTCAAGACTGGTTCACCATATTGAAAGTATGCAGTCCGTAGAGCCATGGATGATAAAGCTTATTTGCATTGTGGGACATCTGAACGCTTTAGCAGGACCATTCAGACTCCTATACAATTATCACAAGAAAATCTTCAGTTTAAATTGCCTGCATCTGATTATCTGATTGTAAATGATTTGAAGGAGGGTTCCTTACAAAGACACTGACCAGTATGCCAGGGAAGATGTAACAGTAACTGTGACATGTAAACCCAAGATGTTGTATCCGAGCACTGCTACTAACTGGTTTAATGGCTTCAAGCTCTGTGCATGAGATAAAATATTCACCACAGACGGTGCTTAGGGGACTCTGTAACTCATTGTGATCATATGTCGATTCCAAGCTATTTCTTTTCAAAGGATTGATAAACTTCTTGCTATAATAATTCGGAGAATTTCCAAAGCTTGATCCTCCCTGATAACTTTTTGAATGAATTTGGTGTTCACCCTTAATCAGAGTGATCGAAGAGGACGTGTCGACCCTGATCAATTTCAACTACTGATTCAAACTCCCCGTAGACAACCAGATTGATACTGTATCTCTAGGGAAACAGTACCCTTCTGCTTCTGGTTCAAATGAGTTGCTGAGCTGCAAAGGTCGGGTGTTAAATCAAATGCAAACAGCCCAAATAGAAAACATTATGCTTGACAAGCTTAAACCCACTTAATCAGCAACATGTTTCTCAATTTTATATTTTCACATGACAGCAGTCATTTTACTGATGTTAAACAATAATCAGGTGTTTAGAGGATATTTTAAAGATTTTGCATTGTTTTTGTATATCTGTAATTTTGTACAACCTTTCTGCAATCAAGTGTATCAACAATCATAAACAGGCAGAATGTCGTTTTAAGCCTAGCAAGCTTATATACTAGCTTATGTACTATTTGAGACATGATGCATAGTACTGACTGATTCTGTGTAATGCACCTATCAATGTTAAGCCAGCATGGGGGAAGACGAGGCAGGGGGTAGGGATTACACATTTTCCAGATTTTGCATTTTGATTTTGAAGCCACGGAAATGTGGCTTCGACAGGTTCAAGCCAACTGATTTCCATAACAGAAAATTCTTCTAGCCGAAGAGTAATAATGTCCACTACCGGTAAAATTATCTTACTGAGTTTTAGCATCTGGCTAAGTGGAACAGACGCTGCAATTGAGGATTTGGCAATTCTAGGTTTACTTTCTTCTTTTCGTGGGCTTTCCTTGGTCGGTTCACTCTGTTGATGAAGGGGCTGGTTTGACTTCTCAATGAATCTAACATGTATTACTTTCCAGTTTTGAATCTGACTGGCATCTGTGTAGGATGGTCCTCGTTCTCCAGCCAGAACATCGCATACCAGATTGGTCCCAAAATGTGTTTTGCACGCAGCTTTAATGTTTTGTAAAGTGGCCTATTATTCTAAAGGAACCAGTGTTAAAGCACCGATTCTAGAATACTATTGGCACTTTCCTTTGGATGGTAATGCTACCGCACAGCCCACTCGGACCCGCTTCATAATTTTTCTTTCTTTGTAGTTGTCCCATTCTCGTTTTCGCTTACCAGACATTCAGAGTCTTTTCGAACGAGCTAATCACTGTGGTGCATTATGGGCAGATAACAAATTTAAAATGCCCTCGCTTTTTAAGTATCTATTTCAAGATTCGCCCAAAGGGCAGGTGTTGTACAATAGGACACGAGGTCCCCTACTAGATACAGAACACTGCAACTCCCACCTCTATAAGAACATCGTTACTGTAGCCCCACCCTTATGCTACCCAGTTAAAAACATATGTATATGTGTTTAGATAAATTAATGAAAATAATTGCTATATAGCAGTAATGAAAAAAATTATAGACATTCAAATGTGTATATGTAAATGTGTAAAGATAATAAATAAATAAATAAATAATCAAGAATGTTAACTAACAGCTACAAACCGACTCTTAGGACATAATAGCTTGTACCGAACTGCCGAACCTCTGGCCAGTAAGAGGAGCTTCACAATGATAGGATGTAGTGGCTTGTCCTGCATAGCTTTGCCGGTGCAATAAGCATTATCAATAGAGAGATACATTCCTAAGTGCTCACTTACTAATTCCTCTATTTTCATGATACGGTTTTCATGTTTCTCCTCCTTGATGTCGTAGAAGTGTAAGTTGTATTTGCGACTATAACGCTCTAGGTCAAGGACTCTTAGGTAGGTCTTGTCTTGCATGACTAACATAGCACTTGTTTGCTTCTTAATGGCGCTTGTTGTTGTTTCCGGCTCCTGAATGTTCTTGGGCATAGAGTTTGCTTTCTTGACTACGTCGCCGCAAAGTGTGGACACCAAGGAGTTTAAAGGATATAACAGACTCAATAGCGTAATTGCCGTAATTGTGTAAATCTCTTTACACTTCCTAGGGTTTAATCGCATTCCCCATGCGCATGCAAACCTGTGAATATAGTTCATCATTGTAGAAAGGCGTAGGTTGTACATTGTAATTGGTGATTATTTTAATCATTTTTCCCTGCTTGATAGCAAGAGCGGAGCATTTGGATTTCTCAGTAAATATTAGGCAATCAAATGTCAGCTCTGCTGGAGGGGAAGTCATTTTTACAAATTTATATTAGGAAAGATTGTTGCATCTATCACTCTGGTGAGATAATTATACGATGATGCTCGAGTTCCCAACCCCACAGCGAAGGAAAGGAGGCAAATCCTCGTTTCTACATACCTTAGTATTAAGTAATTAACTCTCTTAGTTCATAATCTGCAATATCTTCAATACTGGGCTGATAACATGTACTTGTATGCTGCAGGGCTAAGGCCTGTGTATCTGTACTATGCTCTAATATTAAACACATGGCTAATAAGAGCTTGTATTTTGCCCTAGTGCTTGTTGCATAAACATAATAAATGTTGAATAAATAGTGGTTGCTAAACACTGACATAAAACATAAGACTGTAACGCAAGTGCATGTGCCCAACACAATTACGAGACATTGTTTTTTATAAGTGCCTTGGACCACAGTGTAAACAATATTGCTATACAATGTAATAAGTAAACTTACCATTATCACACAACAGGGTCCCTACTGCCTTATTAGCATCACCTTTGGCAAGTGACAGTGCATGGTGTGTCACAGAGGCTGGAAGGCTGGGAAACATTTCGTGAATAGTTCCTTAAAATAATAACACAAATTATATAAGAATACACATAACTATTATGATTAAAGTGCTTACATGTATATCAAATTAAATTTACGTTTTACAAATTTGCAAAACTACATGTATCATCAATTAATGTGAATGTGGTGAAAATAGTATGGTTCAAATTTCACATGGTCAAAATACTAAAGAATATAGACCAAGCGTCATGCTTTGTACGCTATGGCAGCCATTTTGTCACCGTTGAAAAGTCGGTCTTGTAAGAGTTGTCTTCCACGTTGTTTAGTGTGCTCTTTCAATATGAATCTGTTTTTGGAAGGTTTCTTCTATATTTTTCCTGTTTAGTTTGATAATATATTACTTGTACATTTACATCACAAGAAAGAATATGTTTGTACTCATTATGATCCGTCCTCCAAGTTCACTTTCTTCATTGGTCTGAAGAGTCGATAAGAAAATAATGACATACATGTAAAGAGGGGTCATTTATTCAATGGAATTCCCCATTCTTGGAGGCCATCAGAACTAAACATAAGCATAAAGCCATGCTGCCAGATTCAGATTTCAGATGTATTTATTACACAAGATTATAAAGCATAGGATATTTAGAAATAAGCTTAAAAACCCAGAGGGTTACAAAGCGTGGTTTGCACCTTATAGTTAATTAGTTACACTTAATAAATGACAATTTAGTTACTTGAGAAACCGGAATTGGGAAACCTAACAAAAGTGAATTGAATTGAGAAACCTGACAATTCAATAGTGATTCAACAAACCTGGTCAGTACTAACTATTTTGGTGTTAAGTTTACTAAGCCGTTCTATTGGCTGAGAAACTGATTTCTCATCGATGAACCAATCAGAATCGAAAGTAAAACCAATTGCAGTTTGGGTTTGGTTTTACTTTGGTCTCTCATTGGTTGACAGGAAATCCATTTTAAATTTACTTGTGATTACTTGCTTCTGTGATTGGCTGGCTGAGAGTAATTTGTGTTTGGTCTTACGACACTCATATGAAAACCGCTCTATTAGACTCTTGTTTTTGTTTTGTTTTTGTTTGTTTGTAATAAACACTGACTATCAATAATTATTAGTAATGGCCAGGTTTATCGAAATCACGCTAAGGGATGTTTAATATGATCCATTTATTATAATGAAAAACTGGTTCTCTTTATTGGTACTTTTCAGTTCCAGAAAGGAATTTTTTTAATAGAATCAAAGCCAATACAACAACACAATAACTAACCATCTGATCTGTTGTATTAGTTGATGTACTTGTAGCAATGTTTGACCTAACAAAAGAACCATGAAATTAAGAGAAAATGGCTCTATTTTATAAATTCGCTTTGGCTGACTGTCACTCACATTTCCTCATCTTTACAGCAAGTTTCTTGGTGCTGCCGTACTTCAGTAATGTCGCAATGAACACAGTTAATGGGAATTAGCGGGAGCGTCACCAGAATGCTAACAAAAACACAAGTTGGAGTGTTTACATAACTTTATATGCCAACATGATGGTGATAGTAGTTTTTAAACCGCAGCTGGGCCAACTAGACCAGGTTTGAGTGCCCACAAGCCCTTTTTTATCACTAAAAGCGATTCTACATTAAAGTGCACCTAACCCCTTTTGCAACTTTTATACATATGAAACTTTGAAATGTTTTGAGAACTTCTGCAAAGAAATTGTTGGCTTACAGAGAATATTCTATGTTCTAGGCTTGTTTGAAATGGTGAAAATTTGACCTTTCCTGATCCATTACCGCGTAAGAGAAAGCCTGGGTCGATTCTGGATCTTACGTCATCTCATTAATGCATTATTCTCCATGGCGCCTTTCTACCACAACAACATCGATATATAGAGAATGTATACGGTATATGAGTTGTTAGTAAAGAAAACAGTTATTTTAGACAAAATGCTAAACATTTATTCAACTTATTGCAAAGTCAAATGAATTAGATGACGTAAGATCCAGAATCGACCCAGGCTTTTTCTTACGCGGTCATGGGTCAGGAAAGGTCAATTTTTTACCATTTCAAACAAGCCTAGAACATAGAGTATTCTTTGTAAGCCAAAACATTATTCGCAGAAGTGCTCAAAACCTTTCAAAGTTTCATATGTATAAAAATCGCAAAAGGGGTTAGTTACACTTTAAGCGAATACATGTAGATAAATGGCAATGAACTTCGTGATTGTCAGTGTTGTATCAATCAGTGTATTTTTGTTTTAAAATGAAGTGATAGAGGCCAACGAAAGGTATTTTCTTTGTCCTTGTAAATGAAACTTGCTGATTTATACAAAATATTTCGTAAATCACTGATATAAGGGGCCCAAATATATAAAACATGGATCAGTGTAGAAAAAATATTAATCTCGACCAGTACGTTTTTGTATTATTAATAAGCTTGTGACATCAACATTAGCATATTGGAAATATAAATCGTTGAATTTATATTAACTCGTACAACGCTCAAATCAAGAAATATTTTACTCTTCACCTATTTACTTAGTGATTTTTAAAATGATTTTTCAGCACGATTGCATGAACATGACAACAATGTAAATATGCATGCATATAAAATAGGCAAAACATCATCACAACATATAATTTTCCAACCTACATGTACCTGTTTTTTTTTCAGCTCGTGACGGGAAACATATAGTTTGTTTGGCCTAAGCTGTATTTCACCAGTTGTAAAACCATCTATTTAAATATGAAATAGACCCTTTCAGCTTGTCTATTTGTTGCCCTATTTCAGACCACATAACTTTTCTTTGAGTAATGTATTTTTGTTCTGTATCAGGAGGAAATGTACCAACAGGCCATTTTGACGTTGTTGCGCACGCATCAGTAGAACAATTGACACGAGCTGCTAAGACACGTTCTGGTTCGCCAGGGTAACTCTTAATATTTATATTATAATTTTGATTATATTTTACATACATGTATGTACTTTTGTATTGTACCCATGCCATTTTTTTATAAAAAATGATACAGGTAAGTTATTACTTACAAAGCTCATAATCTACCAAATCTTCTTTTGTCACATATGCTGTCAAAGTATCGGGATCTGAGGAAAGGAAATACTTGAAGATGATAGGGGATAGGCCAGGAAAACCTGGCCCCTCTTTATTATGAGGCTGGAGGGCATAATGTTTCTAGCTTGTCATGCTTATTACAAAGAGCCGTATTAGGGTTGTTTTATTTTCCTTTCTTTCGCCTGACTGTTTGATTTACATATCTCAAGATATTAATTTGTATGACTCTCAACGTTTCTTCAGATGCAGCAACCTCTGTAAAGCACTTAATTCTTGAGGAGGGCATGATAAGCTCCAACCCATCCTGCTTTCTGTGCTTAGTATCATTGAGTAAGGGAGACACGAAGCCTCTCAAGATACATTAGCTTTCATCACTCATGTAAATGAGCTCCCTGCCACGGAAATCGCACCTTTCTGTTACCTGAAAGGCTTCGGGGAATTGACTGTTTTCCTCTGGCTTAACAAATGGAACAAACACAAAACTCATCCAATAACTCACAAAGTTTGTGATGTTTTCGGTTTGTTTTGAGGGAGATATTTTTTATCTAAAGGTTGGACTTCACATATTTTCTAGATCTTTCAATTTCCATATGAACTGCGGATCCACCTACATGTCTCACTCTAGCCCTTGCAGCAGCAGGCATTTCCTCCACATTTGTGACTGACTCTGAATCCTCCTCTAGTTCTTTCATAAAAATCTCTTTAAGATGGCCCATCAATTTCTAATTTCCAGTTGGAGGCAAATTCGGTCCTTGATTTTTATCTTTACTAAAGTTAGTATGGGTGTAAAGTGTGTAAAGAATTTGGCAACACTATTTTCACGTCCTCACTCATATATGGAGATTTTGGAAATGTCTGCGTGACCTCCATCGTCCAATGAACCAGCATGATCCATCGAGGAAATTAATGGCTGGGCCGGTAGGTGGTTGACCACAGGAATGAGTGACTGGACTTTAGTTGTATATAATCCGGGAAAGTGACGTAACGTAGTAACTCGAGAGCTAATTCAAAATTCAAAAGGAGTTCGAGGAAGCGTTGAAGAAAGTGTGCGAGGGTTTTAGACTGAAAAATCTGTCCGAATTTCAATGTAAAGCGATCCAAAAATTGACGGAGAGAAAGGGTGATGTGTTTATTAATATGCCTACTGATTGCGGGAAATCCCTAACTTACCAGGCGCTCCCAATCGTGTTTGATTGTATGGCAGCAGAATGGAGTCCACGACTAGGCAAAGGACAACCACAGAAGAACATTGTAGTTGTTGTTTCACCTTTGGTGAGTTTAATGACGGACCAGGTTGCCCAGCTCAATAAGCTTGGTATAAGTGCTATCAGCCTGAGTGATATTGAGTCAGCTAAGGATGAAAAAAATATCCTGGAGGGCATGTATTCCATAGTTTATTGCTCACCGGAGAGCTGGCTGATGAACCAAAAACGGCGCTCGATGCTGCTCAATGATATTTATAGTAGTAAGAACGTCTGTGCTGTAGATGAAGCCCACGTTATTAATCATTGGTATCTTTGCTGAATTTTAGTAAGTTTTAAAATGTTTTCCAGTATTAAAGCTTGTAAAACTAAAATATATAAAAATAAAATCAATGAATGATACCGGTATGTAGTGTTTATACCTGTATTCTTGTCAAATTTGACAGCTAAAACAATGGAGAACAAAAGGTATATATATAAATCAAAAGCAATGTTTTTGAAAACGAGTGTATATATATTACAGAAGCTCCTTCCAGTGCCCTCTTTACAACATACTTCCCTGCAAAAGAGAGACCTTTGCCAACTCATACAGCGAGTTGGTCAGTGAAAATTGTTTTCTGGTCAGTTAAAAATCAGGGATTTTTTCCCTGATGGGTGGCAACCACGAAATACTACCTCAAGAACTTTAACACCAGTGTGCCAATCTCCTAATTGGAGTATCATTCCCTCAATTCGATCCTCGTCAGTGTACCCATTTGACACTGACTGTATGACATTGATGGCTCTTTCTACTGATAACTGATCCCCAGAGAAAAGTTGTGGGTCAAACTCCTTTTCCTCATGTTCATTCAATGTGTAGGGTAGGTATTCCAAGAACTTTTTCAAAATGCAAACGATTTCATCATTGATGTTTTACACTGACTGTATGACATTGATGGCTCTTTCTACTGATAACTGATCCCCAGAGAAAAGTTGTGGGTCAAACTCCTTGTCCTCATGTTCATTCAATGTGTAGGGTAGGTATTCCAAGAACTTTTTCAAAATGCAAACAATTTCATCATTGATGTTTTCATTATTGAAAATAACACCAAGAGGAACCTGAAACCATACAAAACCTAAGAATTAATATTTGCTTTTAATATTAACACAAATTATCTCCCTTTTCAAGTCGATCCTTTATATTGAAAATAAATGAATTTATAATGATACAGTTTAAAGCACATTTTCAATGCAAAATCTCTTACGTGCATGGCCAAATAATGCATCAGTATTATATTAATTTCATTTAACAATACATGTATTTCTGTAATCACAATCCCTCTCCTTTAAACTTTCTAGACTCCAATGAAACTTAAAAACATCATCATTTTACCTGCACTGATTTCTTTTGTGTATTTGTGTGAGATGTGGCTAACACACACTTCTTGCAAAAAACCTAGAGCACTTAAGTGCTGTAAAAGTATACTAGACTCGAGGACAATGAGGTTCTTCCTTTGCCTTTTTTGATCCACAAGACTTGGAAGAAGGGTGAGGTTGGGTACTTCAAGGACACCAGGACCAGGATGTGTAGATAAGTGGTTACCAGGAACTCGGTTGAAAGTTAACATCCAGGAACAAGATAAATATTGGTCAAAAGTGTGTTATTACATGTATGTAGTCGAAACAACATTGTCCCACATCTTTTTGGTCTGGGTTGTATATTACAATTGACAATTGTATTTAAATCTTACCTCTGTTGATCTATTCTTTATTGTGAAACCAAGAACAGATGCAAATGCATTCATGTGGGGGCTTCGCTGCTTTAATAGTACAGACCCTGCCACCACTACACTTGGCAGCCATTAATTGTTTCCACGGGGGTTCGCACATGACATTAAAACAGCACAGAAAAGTGGAGCTCTTTCCTTCCACTCCATGCACACACTTTCAAGACCGAAGTTTATCATGTCTTCTTTTGACGTTTTGCTAAGAAGCGAAGGATTTTTCCGAGTGCCCAAACCGCTCATTTCTTCTTCTAACTTTGTAAGCATCAAGGTCACCACTGATCTGTTTCGTGTTGTGGTTTTCATCACCGCCCGGGCTATACGATCGTCCGGTCCAAAAGCTATGGCTCTACCAAGGGGTGCTAGTTCTTCACCCAGCTCTATTGTTATAGTTTTTGATGGATATTGAACCGTGATGGAAACTTTTGAGCCAGTTGTTTTCTGGCTACATCTGCGATACCTGTTTTTTTTGTTTACACTTAACAGGCGTAGAATTTCCCAATGGTTTGAATTGAGCTTGCAAAGGGAATGCTTTCTTCACGAGGGAACAGGGCATATTTTGTTGGAAACAAATTGGGCAGAGATTTGGATAGGGTTCAGCCACATTTGATTGCGGATCTTTATTAATATTTCTAACCGGGGAGAAACACATGTACAGGCCCTTCGGTTGCAATCGCGATGCCTGGGGTGATTCTGTTGCCATTCTTTTAACGTGAACATAACCTTTCTGCCGAAATGTTTCTCGAAATTCAGTACGAAGTGTTTCAGTTGAGTTTATAAGGCAATCTAGTCGACTCAGCTGCTTGTAGCATTTTCGGCAAACACAAACGTTGGATTCTTCATACTTCGTTAGATCAACATTTACCGCTCGCCGAATCAGTTCTATCAAGTTAAGAGAACTTCTCCCAAATACATTGATCCGCCCTTCCTTTGCAACGACCGTTTTGCAAAGAAAACATCCATTTCGATCAATTACCAACTTTTGGGGTGTTGAATCTGTAGTATATTGATCTGTAATGGCTCGATCTTTAAACAACAAGAATCCCAAATGGCGGAACACTACAAGACAGTTTATTCGCTAAGCATTCTGGGTAATACATTACACTGCTTCCCCTTAAATGGGAATGTACTTAATCTGTTAACAAAGACACAAGTTACAGATCGAGTTTAACAACAGGCTTTCTAACTCTTTGAGATCTCCTCAGAACAGTTAGTGGAGAACTGACAAATTCTGGAGATACCATAGGTTTTACATTCTGATCAGACAAACTACCATGTGGTTGAGAAATACATGTACTATCAGCAAGAGCATTTACATTACTATCTAGGACAGTTGGTCCACATGATTCAGGTAGCATGATCTCTGGCTCACTAACGTCATCTGGTACACCATCATGCGCATTTCTCATATGATCAGTATGGACATATCTAGTTCTGTGTCCTGTCCTAACTACATAAGTTCTAGGTCCACAAACTTTAACTACAGTACCCGGAATCCACTTGTCTGTTTTAGAATTAGCCCTTGTATTCCGTACAGGAACTCTGTCGTACCTTACAAATGGTCTATCTCTCATGCATTTCATGTCCTTATACATTTTCTGTTTCTCTTGCTTACTCTCTACAACTTTTGCAAGATCAGGTTTTATCAAACTCAACCTATTTCTTAGACGACGTTTCACCATCAGCTCTGCTGGTGTTACGCCTGTTGTATTGTGAGGAGTCGTATGATACCTTAACAGAAAATTTGCTAGTCTAAGTTTCATAGACATACCCTTGGTACCCTGAATAACTTGTTTAACTAAGGCCTCTTTAGCAACTCTAACTGACCTCTCTGCTGCCCCATTGGATTGTGGGTGATATGGTGGAACTAATGTAGGCTTTATGCCATTTTTACGCATGAACTCGGCAAACTCAATGGACGTAAATTGCGGTCCATTATCGGACACAACCTATTCAGGCAAGCCATGATTAGCAAAGATTAAACGAAGCTCATCAATGGTACGCTCAGTAGTAGTAGTAGAGGTCATGTGTTGTACCTCAATCCACTTTGAATGACTACTGACTACTACAAGGAAGTAATCATTATCCTTTTTACAGAAGTCAATATGAATACGCTGAAATGGTCTGGTAGGCCATTTCCATGGAATCAATGGTGCATTTGGTGGAGTATTTCTAACATTTTGACATACTGTGTACACACTCAACACTTCCTCGATTTCCTCATCCATCTTTGGCCACCATACACATGTACGAGCGATCGCTTTCATGCCACATATACCTGGATGTTCCCAGTGTAATTCCTCCAACATTTTCCCTCTCAAGACTGGTGGAATAATTACTCTAGAACCCCAAAGCACACAATCCTGTGCGCAAGACAACTCATGCCTTCGATTGTGATATGGTTTGAGATCATCATCATCACACCTCTCTGGCCAGCCTGACATCACAAAGTGAAGTACTTTACTAAGCACTGGATCGAGTTGCCTTTCCAATGTCCTTTGCTGTAATTGGGAAATCATCATCAATTGCACTCACCTTATAAATTGCACCCTCGCTACCTTCAGTAGAGTCCTCGTGTGGTAACCTAGAGAGCGCATCGCAATTGGCATGATCTTCAGATCTCCTGTATTCCATCTCGTAATCATATGCTGAAAGCACTAAGGCCCATCTCTGCATCCGAGCCGCTGCAAGTGTAGGAATTGTGGACTTTGGACCTAAAATTGCTAACAACTGTTTGTGATCTGTAATCAACGTAAACTTTCGACCATATAAGAACTGGTGGAATTTTTTTACTCCAAACACAATCGATAATGCTTCACGCTCGATTTGCGCATAGTTCTTTTCACTTGAACGTAGTGTCCGAGATGCATAGGCTATTGGCCTTTCTTGACCGTCATCCATTACATGACTGATTACTGCCCGAAGTCCATAACTGGACGCATCGCAAGCTAGTCTCATTTTGCGATTCACATCGTAATGCACTAATAATGCATCACTGGTAAGACCTTGTTTACAAGCTTCATATGCTTGTTGGCACTCAGTTGTCCATTCCCACTGGACATCCTTTTTTAACAGTCCATGCAATGGTGCTAGTGTAGTTGCTAGCCCTGGTAGAAATGAGTGATAGTATTGGATCATGCCCAGAAAAGATCTTAATTCATTCACTAACATTACATAGTACTGGTGCTCTTTTGACAGCATCAATTTTTTCATCTACCGGATGCAAACCTTCAGCATTTATTTTCAGTCCTAAGTAGATAACTTCAGGTTTTAGAAACTCGTACTTTGGGAGTTTCAAGTGTACGTTATGTTGGTGCAGTCTCTTTAAGACTTCAGCTAGGATTTCAAGATTCTCTTGCCAGCTGTCACCACCGATAAGAATGTCATCCTGCTTACACACACATTTCTCTACCCCTTGCAAAATCTGATCCATTTCAGCTTGGAATATCTTTGGCGCAGACTTAACCCCATACGGTAATTTCGTGTAGGAATAGAGTCCTTTGTGCGTGTTTATAGTCAGGTACTCTTGACTCTCCTTATCAACACTTAGCTGTGCATAGGCATGTGATAAATCAAGTTTGCTAAAAACTTTGCATCCTACAAGTTCTGCATACAAGTCCTGAGTGGTGGGAAGTGGATATTGTTCATCCTCTACAGATTGATTGTTACCTTGTAGTCCCCACATATTCTCACAGACGTATCAGCCTTTGGTACAACCACTATTGGGCTTGCCCAATTTGATCTCTCAGTTTTCTTTATCACACCATACTTCTCGAGTTTGTCCAACTCTTTCTCTACTTCATCATTCAGTGAATAAGGAACTCAACGTGGCCTAATAAATACAGGCCTTGCACCATCCTTCATAGTGATGTGTGCTTCAAACCCTTTCATGCCTTCATAGCCCTCTTCAAATAAACCACTGTGTTTTGACAGTAGATCATCGAGTTGACTTTTGACACTGCTTGATTCTGATTTCGTAATACTGAATATCTGGCCCCACTCAAGCTTTATCTGGCTAAGCCAATTTCTGCCCAGCAAAGTAGGTTTACCCTCATAATTAGTTACGAGTATACATGCATTCGGAGTTCTAGACTTCCTGTTGGATCGCACAGCATTATGGGTACGCGGGCTCAGAAAAGCGGGCATCAACTTCCAGCTGCCGCCATATTGGATTACTATGCGTTTCGCTTTATCTTGCTTCGAGCTTATTTATCATAGGATTATTGTCTACAACCGAGCTGATATTCTTTTACTGGTAAGATATCCTGTTCATTGAAACAGTTGGCATATTCCTACAGTGTTTGGAGCCTTGGAACCGCCTATTTATTCAAGATGCAGAGCAGTGAAGAGCCTTGCTACACGCTCGACGAAATTGAGAGTTGGAAGGTCGAAGCTCTTAAACTATTCTGCCGAAAACGTGGCTTAAAAGTTACTGGGAGAAGGAAGGAGCTAGAAGCTCGTGCATTTGCTGCTTCTGAGAAGGGGATACCAATCGTACCGACAGCTGAAGAGCTCGTAAAGAAAACAGAGCTTGAGAAAGCTAACCTCCTGATGGTTTCAGCAGGGATAAAGCTTCCAGATCCCAACTCGTTAGAGACTGGTTGGCTGGATGAAACTAATGGTATAGAATCATGGCCTCCTATCTACTTAAGTGACATAACTATTTATTTAATGAAAGATCATCCTGGAAAGGATATTGACCTGCACAAACGAGTCCTTAACGAATATAAGGAGGGGAAAGCATTTCGCTTATTCGACTCTGGCTTCCTGAAGGAAGTCTTCTACCACGAAATATCTGGAGACTCAGACTACTGTTTCCTGAAATCAAAGTGTACGCATACCATGAGTATCTCTAGTATTCCACTTATAGCTTGGGTTGCTGCGCTTAAATCAACGGGGGAGATCTTCACTGCCTATTGCACTTGTGTTGCTGGGTAAGCAATTTTAATTTGCTTATAAACATAAGTAACTTACCTTGGTTTTCTTACATTATCCATCATATTTCTACTAGTTGTTGATTGCTTTTTTTTTCAGCTTTACTTTTCAGTGTATTGCTATAGCGATACTTACGTACACGTCATCTATTGTTATTAAGGTGCCAACCAGAGATCCATTGGTTGCTTACATAGATGAAGTGTGAAGAGTCTATTGTAATCGTGGTTGGCACATTAGCATGACAATTACAATGTTGATAAACAGTAAGTATCGCTATTGCAGTCGCTTGAATTTTTGAGTACTGATTACTTACTTAACTTGTTTCATATTCTGGTTTTATTTTGTTGGTAGAATGAGTGGCTCCTGTATACATGTCACTGCATTGTTATTTCGCATTGAAGCCGCCAACAGGACTGGCATGACTAACCCGGCCTGTACTACGAAACAGTGCATTTGGAACAAACCAGCAGACAAAACTGTGATAAAGCCAGCCAAAATTATTGACATGGATTGGAAAGCAGCAAAACTCAATAAAGGTATTTATATTATATCATTGTAGAAATTTAAAGAGATAGGGAGGGGGAGGGGTGCAGGCAAAGCCACCTGTATTTTTCTGTTAATATCCACAGGAAGCCCGAGTAACAAGGAAAATAAAATGTTTCAGCACCATTTTAAGGTCAAGATGAAGCCAAAGGATTGCTTGGTTATTTTGTTTGTTCATGTACATGAATTTTGAAATCTTTACTATACTTGCCCAATTTGCTGCTACCTCTGTCAGTCCTGCTTACTAGATTTACTACTACTTGGTTCAGTGCAGTGACTGTATACAATTACTTGTACCAAATTTATATTATGTGGTTGCTTTATCCTAATTAAATTTCTTTATTATTTTAACTTCTAGAACCCAAGAGATCGGCGCTTGATCCCCGTCGTATTCTCTTTGAGCCTGCAGTCAAGGTTTGCAGGAGTGACAATGAAAAGAGAGAATTATTCTTAAATGGTTTTAAGGACATCCTTCCTGACTCATGCATTGTTTTAATGAAAACTGCTGAACATGAACAAGAGATTATGACACCAGTGACTCATAATAACAAAGCATCACAACTCACAGATAATCAAATTGAAGATATCGAAAGGAACACAGTAGGGCAGTCAGAGAATGAGACTTGGCACAAGTATCGTAAGGGGCGAATTACAGCCTCTAATTTTTATAGGGTTTATACTAAAGTGGAGACAATTAAATCCAATGGGGACAGTGGTGGCACTGCAGACAAACTTGTTAAACATCTTTGTGGTTCTGAGGGTCCTCAAAAAGATTTACCTTCGCTCAAATATGGCAGAGAGATGGAAGGTAGAGCAAAGCAAGTATATCTGAAACACTTCCAAGAAAATCACAGAGATGCAAGTATCAGGGACTGTGGGCTGTTTATTCATAATTCCAAGCAGTATCTTGGAGCCTCCCCTGATGCTTTAGTGCAGTGTTCATGTTGTGGCAAGGGGGTTCTAGAAATCAAATGTCCTTCCTCTATAATTGACAAAACACCACTGCCAGAGAATTTACCTTATCTGATCTCACAAGATGGAAAAGTGGTTTTGAAAGAGAAGCACATGTACTTTGCTCAGATCCAGGGACAACTGGCAATTACAAAGAGACATTGGTGCCACTTCTATGTTTATTCTCAGGCTGGTTACCATTTAGAAACAATTCAGTTTGATGAGAGTTACTGGAATAAATTAGAGGCTAACTTATCTTGGTTTTATACAAACTATATGCCACAAAAATCATCATCATTTTCTCCTGTGTTTCTCGGTTATATCAATCCCCAATAGAGTACCAAAGTGTGACGTCACGTTGCCATGGAAGCAATTTTCAATGGTTCCAAACAAATGCGAGTAGAACCAATATGGCGGCTATTACGATAAGTGCTCTTGCTTCTTTCTTCTCTGATGAACCTAAATCTATTCAGCGCGGTGAAAATCATTACAAATCTAACCACATAGAATCATGTAAATATTCTGACGGAATTATTAGAGGATCGGTTCAAGCTAGCATGAAGAAAAAGTCATATAATGTCACGGTAAGCGAAACGATGTGTTGTCATTCACGAACCGTCATTCACGTGTGAACTGTAAACATTGTAAAGATCTGCTTTTTTCATGTTATTATATTCAATTTTATTTGACTTTAAACTGAGTTTTAACTCATTTGAATTCAGATATATCTTCGTGGTAGTGAAATTGCGTCTTCTCAGTGTGAATGTCCTCGTGGAGAATACAAATGTACTCATGCAGCAGCCCTGGCGATTCACTGCATCCACAACATAAGCCGCACTGACGTGCAGTGCGAGTGGAAGAAGCAAAAGGCTCCCGAGGAAATTAAGCCTATAGAGGAGCTTTACCCATGCCCTAAAGAATACAATTGTCTCAAAAGAGATGTAAACGACGATGATCGTGCATGGTTTTACGAAGAGCTCAAGAAATACGGAAACTTCACCGGTACATTGTGGATCCTTTCTCCCGAACCAGAACCCAACACTCGACTGCCTATATCTACCGTCGAAGACATCGTGCTGTCTGAGGAGTTTGTTAACCATGATGACAAGCAAGATTATTTAATTGAAAAACTGGTCATTACTGAGGAACAACGCAAATCTGTACATGAAGCCACAATTGGTCAACGGGATAATCCTTCGTGGCATTTGCTACGCAAAGGAAGGTTAACAGCTAGCAATTTTGGCCCTGTACTCAATGTTATAAAAATTTGATCCTCTAACAAAATCTTGTCTACTTTCCATTTATAAAAATAATTTATGTCATTTGAAACTCGCCTGACATAGTTGACAACAATCATAAATATTTGTTTGTTAGAGAGTCCAGTTTCCATACATATAACTTCGTCCTTTAATCCCATGACTGAGTATTTTTCCCTTTGATATTGTTCCTTTTGCTTCAGATTCTTTAGCTCTTCTTTCGAATTGTCTAATTCCGCTTGTAAGATAACATTTTCAGTGGTTGTCGGAAGTTGTTTGGTTGTGCTTGATGTCGAAGCATTTGAGTTGTTATACTGTTCGACTGCATCAGATACCAACACTAAACCGTCATTATCTTCAGATCTTCGCTTCTTTTTACAGCTAGATGTTTTAGGGACACGTTTCTCTGAATTAGGAAAAAGCTTGTCTGCATTTCTTTTGAAAATTTCAGGACCATTCACTTTAGCGCCATCACGAAAGTGACAACTGCAAACTCGCGAGTTTGTACCAGGATCTCGGTCTTCTCTCCTATAATAAAAACGTTAAGAATAATTCTTTAAGTACTGAAACGTATAATTAACTCTTGTTTTATAGATAAACTAAACTGTATGGAAGATTAAGAAGACAATAACGAGGTCTTAGAAGTCAAAGATTATCGTTATTGTTTACATTCGTCACGCCATTTTGTATTAGACTACGCTAAAAGAACCACTAATTACGCTTACCTTAAAAGTTTTTTCCACCAATTAAACTCACTAGGATCCTTCGGAAACCTAAAAAATTTGCACGATTCTCTTTCGGACTGATGATTGCAATCAGGAGCGAAACACTGGACCATTTTACTTAGTATGCGTTACATTAACCGAGGTCAGACGCCATATTGTCACTTTGTTTGGAACCAGCAAAACGCGGTTCCATGGTAACGTGACGTCATCACTTCGGTACTCTATAGGGGTGTATTCAATTTAGTCATTGATGATTTCAAATTATTTAAAATAGTTTCCTATTAAAATCTGTACTTAGCCAATAAAATCTGTATTTTAAAGCTATTATATTTGTCCAACAATCAATTCAAAGCTAGTCTACTTTCCAAAGACCAGTCTAGTTTGACAGACAAAATTGGGAGCTGCTAGCAAGGGCTTTTGTATATGGGGAGGTGCAAATGAATAACCAAAGCACAGAAACCCTAAACCCAATAACAATCAGAAAGAAACTTTGGTCTTTGAGACAACCCCCCATAATATGCCAAAATATTTTGATGTTTTTTTTAGAAAGAGATCTTTAAGTTACCTAAAAATATTCAACCACTAAAAGTTCATTGCACCTCCTCATATACCACACCCACACACCCCAGAGACTAGAACAGGCCATTAAATTGGATCTATTTACAAAGAGGCTTGTACAAATTGCATAATGCTGCACAAACAATGATAATGTTATCGAGATTACCAATAAGAGAGATAGGCAGTTCATGTTTGATTAATCTGAATGTTTTCAGACGTCTAATTGCCTGCTCTACAAAAATGCGTAAATTAGCTATTGTCTTGGTTTTCTGTACTTCTGCTTTCGTGAATTGTTCTTGTCCGCGCTTCCCTGGAGGAATAAATAGGTCAGCTCTGTGCAGCATAAGCTCCTCTGCGATAGTGAATCCGCGATCTGCCATTACTGCGTCATATGGCTCAAGGATGTCATAAAAACCTGACTCCTTTGTCAAGTATACATCTGAGGTTCGCCCACCCCATGCATCTGAGACGAAGTTGAAGGCCCCATTTGGGGTGATCGACACAAGTATTTTAGCAGTGTTGTGGTGTTTGTAATCCGACCATGTTGATGCTCTGTTAACAGGGTCACTAGGAGTTTCGATGAAAATTTCTGTGCAGTCAATTATATGGCGCACCTTGAAATATCCCGGCTTTTTAAACTTCTTTGGCAGTGTTTTCTTAACAACATCCATGCTTGGATTGTATATCAAGCATTTCAGTTCACTTGACAAAATTTTGACCCAGGTGTTAAAAATAACTGACACAGTACTGTTGGCAATGCCAAATCTTTGAGCCAGGTCTGCATTAGTGGATCCCAAACGGAGTTTCATTAGTGTCAGGAGGAACTCATCTTTTTGTGAAATAGCCCGCTTGGGACCAAATTTTTTTGGCGACTTCTTAAAGTTCCTGCCTTTTCTGGATGTTTTCTTACGGCCACTCCAATATTTCACTTTCTTGACGGATCCTTTAACAATGTCAAACAATTTGTTAAAGGCAGGCTTTGAAGGGATACCTGTCAGCAAATTTACAGTCTTATCACTTTTCAGATCGGAACTTTTCAACCCCTTGTCCCGTTTTGCATAAAGTTGTGCTTCCAGCGATCCCACTTTTTTGCTCAATTCTTTCACTTTCTCATTCAGTTCCATGATTTGTTTGTCTTTATCCTGTCTGCTTTTCAAGCAAGATGTTTTTATGCAAAAATCAGAATTTTTGTTCATTTCACACCAGCCATAGGCATAGCAGTGGTCATGAATTACGGATCCAACATTAGTATCATTGCTAGGATCCCTAGAAGTAGAAGTACAAGTAGTAGAGGTGGCGGGCTCAGGGTCTTGGGCCTCAGCATCATCACAGGTCAGGCTGTCAACTGAGGAGTCCAAGGCAGGAAACGGTGTGTCGGTTTCAGCATTTAGTTTTACTCGTTTTCTCTGCCTTGTAACAGGGGATCTATCCCGTGGCGTTGGTGGTGAGCGTTTGGAGGCCGTCAACTTCATTTTCAATTTCTTGTTATGACCAAGATTCAAAGTTGGATCCGGATTTTGTGTTGTGGGCTCCCCATCAACAAAGTGTACACTGCAAACTCTAGAATCCTTATTAGGCATCAAGAGAGTTCCATTCTTAGGATTCTTTCTGCTTATATTAATAGCCCATTGCAATCGGCGATTGCTGTTCTTCTTCTCAGTTGGGAACGGAAACAATCTGAATGGCGGCTGGCAGTCACACGGGCTCGAGCCATTCTTACAGCCATGAAGCTCACAGGTCGCATTAGTCCATTTCCCTAGCCTCAGACCGCTGTTAGAGCAGCCTAGGACCAAACAATTTCGATGGCCAGCTCCCATAGGACAAACTGTTTACAAAAGAAATACGTCTGAGTATACAAAAATCACAACAAAGAATCTCGAATCGACTACTTACACCCTTATTTATACATCATAGAATCGCTAGAATGCCAGGAAAATACCATGTTATTTTCATTAAAAAAAGCAACGGTGAAAATCTTACCTTTAAAATACTTTGGATCTAGCTTTTTCTATCTTTCTGCATGGGAAATTCGGCAAAAACGGAGAAGTTCTTCGCGTTTGAAGCCTAATCCAATATGGCGGCAGCTGGAAGTTGATGCCCGCTTTTCTGAGCCCGCGTACCCATAATGCTGTGCGATCCAACAGGAAGTCTAGAACTCCGAATGCATGTATTGGCATTGCATTCTTATCACCTCTATACACAATATCACATTGCATTTCACCACACACCCTAAGTGTTTCAACCGTATAGGTTTTCAGTTTGACGTTTGACGAATGAAGTGGCATATCACTGAATTTCTGTAGGTACACACTCTTACTCATTATTGATTAATCAGCTGCGGTATCTACCTCCATTTCACACATTGACCCATTAATGGACATTTCTACAGTGTAACGATTATTGGTGGGGTTATCTGTACCAACTGAATATAAGGAATAAATACCCAACTCATCGTTGCTACTCTCATTAAGTGATTCTGACACATTATGAATATTACTGTGGAAGACTGGTGCAATGTGACCTACTTTGCCACACTTATAGCAGTTGGCTAATTTAAATTTACAGTTTTGTGCAGCATGATTACCACCACACCTACAACATGATTGTTCATCACTGTTCACCCTGGGATTGTCTCTTTTAACAGTTCTCAGTTTATTCACAGTTCCTTGACTGTAATCACGTGCACTGGCAGGACGGAATTCTTGGGTATTCTTCTCTGCCATCTCCATTGACTTTGCGATCCGGCAAGCTTGGTCAAATGTGAGGTCATCGGTGTTCAACATCTTATTTTGAATCAGCGCTTGCATAAAGGATTTCATTAAGTCCCTGGAGGAAGCAGACGTAATTTTTTCGCCGAGTTTAGGAGAGTGAAAAAACCCGTCTGATATAGCAGGCTATGGGCACAGTTAAATGATTTAATAATTTAATGTTATCTCTGTTTAACTTGCTCAGTACAAAAGCAATGTCATGGACGTTACATAGACGTCACAGCATGTGAAAAGTAAATGATCAGGAACTAATCCTCATTTTTTTGTTTACTTGTTTTGTCTTTATTGAAAATGCCATTTATATGACTAGCTGTGCATTTAAATGTTTTTCCAAAGCATGTCAAGGGGAAATACATATAAAGTCAGCATACCTCTGAACTCGTCCCCCCAAAACAGGATGTTCTCTGGGAATCTGTTGGAAGACCATAATACCCAACAGGCAAGATAAACATTAGAATTTATCAAGTTGTATTCGCCACGGTATTTCAGTGTAAATGCATGTGAGAAATGATGCAGTCGTAGTATGAACAAGTAGCGAAAATACCACAAGTGAAGCTCAATAAATAAATACCGTTTCGCCCACGAAGTTGTAGACACATGCAAAATGTTCCATTGGTTTTCTCCTCACGAATAGGTGTTCTTTCAGGCATAAGTTACAGAAAACCTCTGCAATAAGTATCCACCACGGTATTTGAATGTAATTTTGTTCAAATTGCTGTTAAAGTTCGGTTACGGAAATTAGATATCTTGTGCCAACATACGGCTGCAAAGGTAAGGAAAACGACGACTTTTTCTCTCGCTCCGCGGCCATCTTGGTTTCGAATTTAGCTTTGTAGCCTTTCCTGGTGTATTCACAGTCTTTCCTGGTGTATTCAAAGTTTAAATCTTATATAATAATATGCTAAGTGTGTGTGTGTGTAACGCTCTTTCCCAGGCGCCCTCGATCGATATCCTAATATGGCGCCAAAAAGTGACGGCCACAGGTATCCCAACGAAGACGAAACGTGTCACCGAAATGCATTGAACGAGTCTGTCTTGGTCTTGGTTGCATACGAAAAATATGAGTTTTTGGTCTCAAGTTCTACACTTAGTTGGGCAAGCAATCCATCAAGTTTACGGAAATCTGTTTTAGGGAAACCCTATCGCCAGGCGAGGCAGCCGAAGGCGAAGCTGTCAAACGACCAAATGAGGTAAGACCTGGTAAGGTTAAGCACAGTTAGAAATGTTGTCCATGGAAAAGGCTGTTCATTTTTTAAATCTTACAACTGTATAGTGTGTCGAAGAGCAAGATATTTTGTCCATGTCTGTTCTCCGTAGTTTCCTGTGTTCTTAGATGTAAAAACCAACTGTTTCCTTGCCCAACTATCGAACGCTCTTCAGACCATAACTCACTATGTACAACCATTCAAATAACTTAAATTGGCTTTTGATTGTTTTTATTCCATTTTCCTGCTTTGATCAATGCTCTTTCGGCGACCATATTTGTTTTCGTCACACTAATTCATGACTCAAGCTGCCTATGACCGTCAGTTTTGGCATAGGTATTAAGATCCGTATAAAGATATTACTGCCTTCAACAACAAAATATGCTTATGAAATTATTACTAGTGCTTAGATTTCGTACCCCCAAGGTGATAAAGTTATCAAAATACAACATTCAAAACAATCTGGCGCCATTGCATTGTGTCAGGGGCCAATTTCATATAGGTTCCGCAGGTCCCTGCTAGTATAAATAATAATCCCATAATCCCGTACAAACTTACATATGTAATAGTTATGAAGCACCGAAATGAAAGCGGTTTCCCTGTGTCATGGCGCGAATTTTCTAAACCCTAACCCTGTTAGTATAAATAATAATCCCGTACAAATTTACATATGTAATAGTTATGAAGCACCAAAATGAAATCGGTTTCCCTGTGTCATGGCGCGAAATTTCGAAAATATATACATAGCAGGAGCGCGCGTAAACTCTCTTTCTCATAAATGTAGAAAGTCAGACAAGCGAGCTTTCCAACATGTACATCGCACAGCAAGCATTGCAAGCGACCATGTTGTACACCATATGGCCACCGGAACAGAGCTCTACTTCAACGGGCCAGTGTAAACTTGGTATGTACATCTTGAATCAAATCATACCAGAAGGGGAAGTGCAAATTAAGAAATCTTCTGAAATATTCCAAAATCGACTTTCAAAGACACGTGACTGAGTTAACCTCTTCCTCTCACTCCAAAAAAGAAAGAAAGGGCTATGCAAACAATAATGCATGGTGCTGCATACCAATCAACAAAGAGTGGATACATCTCTATCCTCTCGCTAGAGACTAGAGATGTATCAGTTTTAAAGATATGAACTTGTGATGTTTACTAATTTTAGCTCGCTCTTTCCATTTCTGCCATCTATGTTGTTCTAGTACCAATTATTTTTGATTGACATTCTAAAAAGGTCACGTGACCATGTCCAACAAAAGAGCCTATTTATCAGATGAATATCAAAAGTAATTTGGTGGATGGTTTCACACAAGAGCTTAAAGAATCTAGTCCCTAAACCATGTGTAAGGTGCTTTCTGGGCTTTTGTGTTTGTGTATCGTATGCCAATGAAAGCATGCAAAAATGTACTATAGTCACAAACTTACGTATTTTTTTCTTTTAAATCTGAATAAAATCTACTGAACATAAAACCAAATATTTAAATGACACTGTAATTTTGAGGCCCTAGAAAATGGGCTTTTAAAAGCATTTTAAAAGCTGAGTAAGATAATACCTGCATGTTGCTGGTGCTAAACCAGTTTAAAACAATGCTTAATAATAGCAGCTGAATTTGCAGTATTTCAAAACATAGTTCAGTTTAAATTGGTGTATTTTACTCTAGTGTTTCTCAAAACAATTGTATGTGTTTCATTATCTTCATGTGTGTGTGTTTGAAATGTCATAAACAAGTAGGGACATGGCATTTCTCTTGAGTCCCTAATAACAGGGATTAGCCTCTCAGCCATGCAAGTTTTACGGGATGCAGCTTGTAGTTTCACCCAATATGCCATACCAATTCAGATGATCTGAACTTTAGTGTGTTCCCTGGTAAAGCCTGTAAGACCTTTTGAATTGATATAGCTGGAGGATTTCCCTGGAGTTCAGCCATGATGTCAACAAGGGAGATGGCAGCTTTTCATTCCTCTAACGCTTAGCCTTTTATTGAAACCTTTGTGTGTGTCAAGTGAAACATCAAAAGTGATTTATTGATTAGAAGTTGTTACTGGATTTTATTGGCAGCTTTTAATAATAAAACATTTAATAATAAAAACATTTATATAGCGCTATATTCACGAATTGTTCATAGCACTTTACACTACTATATTAAAAAAAACACCTAGGATATTAAATAAAATAGTTAATGTCAAGTAAATTAAAGTCAATACAAATATATATCTACATATAGATAGATAACTAATGATCGATACTAATATGCTTCCTTGAACAAGTAAGTCTTCAATTTAGATTTGAATAAATTAACTGATATGCTCTGCCTAATATCCAGAGGTAACTTATTCCAGAGCTTAGGGCCCGCGACCGAAAGGGCTCGATCTCCATAGGTTTTAAGCTTTGCAGTAGGTTCAACAAGCAAATTCTGCGATGTGGATCTAAGAAGACGCGGTGATATCCTATACCTAAATAATTCACTAATATAACAAGGCGCAAAGCCGTTCAGTGCTTTATAAACTAGCAGAAGCATTTTAAAAGTAATGCGAAATCGTACAGGAAGCCAGTGCAGATTGATCAGCTTAGGTGTTATACATGTATTGTCATACTTTCTCGTCAAGGTTACTATGCGCGCCGCAGAGTTCTGAACTAGTTGGAGTCGTCTATCTAACAAGTACTTGGGAAGGCCATACAACAAAGAATTACAATTATCTAATTTAGAACTAATGAAAGCATGAATAAGTATTTCAGCCGTTTCCTGAGACAGGTATTTCGTAATCTTGGAGATATTCCACAAGTGATAGTAGCATGATTTACATATTTTCTTAACATGTTCATCTAAAGTAGCACTCTGGTCAACAATGACTCCAAGTTTTACAATGACTCCAGTTTTACAACTGCCATTTACCATTATTCTGCCTTTGTTATGCTCAGGGTAGCAAGAATCTAAGACCCTAAATGTAATGTGCTTTACTGCAACATGGAGTGAGAAACCACTGTCCCATGCTGAATGAGGAAACTTAGTAAGCTCTGCACCAATGCAACCAATCCTAATCCAGTACTCAGTATATTGTATTGCTACAGCAATAACATTGCCATCCTTAGGGTTGTTTAGCTCAGGAAAACGTTTGCATGAACAGTTTCCTTCGTAGATAATTGTTCATAAGCTTTTTTCAAATGATCTTGTGCCTGTTAGGAGTAAACAACAGCCATGACTTTTGATTTGGCAAAGTATGCACCACCCTTCGATCTTGTTCTCATGCAACATCACTAGCGTCATTGCATAATAAATCGGTTCCATTGTTCTCAACCTCTTGCCACTTCCAAATCACTAAGTAATTATCACCCTGTTGCAATGTGAAGTGCATACGATATTCACAGGGCATCTCATTAGATTTTTCTCTTAGAAGAACAATATTTTGGCTTTTACTGCCAATGTACAAGGGATTCTCTATTTTAAGTATTCACTCTATATCCTTTCAATACGTGTACGAACAGCATGACACAGAAAGCACTTGATTCTTGCACATTCTAATTAAAAATGTAAACAAAGTGATATATGACATTTCATTTTTGATAACGTAAAAACTATTATCCTTATTATGGCCCCAGCCATGACACAGAAAGCACTTGATTCTTGCACATTCTAATTAAAAATGTAAAAAAAGCGATATATGACATTTCATTTTTGATAACGTAAAAACTATTATCCTTATTATGGCCCCAGCCATGACACAGAAAGCACTTGATTCTTGCACATTCTAATTAAAAATGTAAAAAAGTGATGTTTGAAATTTCATTGTAGATAACATAAAAACTATTATCCTATAAATCATATACTTCAGCCAACTTATATATACATATACACACATATACCACTTACTTCACTTTCGCTCCTGCAAGACAGCAAAATAATATGTTACATTCCTTATTGATATTATTATCATGGACTATTATCAGCCCCATAGTTGAACCTGCAGAGGTCAGTACCATTAAAAATAATTTGTTTTAGTTTCATGTCTATCAAATCCAAGACTGCCAATCCTCTAGGCATTCTTCCTATCCTAGTTCAATGTTAGATATATGTTGAATCAGAGCATTGCAAATTTACACTCTAGGATTGCAGCTAATTAATGCTGCTGATGTATATTATGCAAATGTCTCAAAGAGGACTCAAAGGAATTTTAATTTGGTAGGTTCATTGCCTTATCTGCATTTCAACCCTGACCCTATTTCAGAGTTCTTTTTTACTAACAGATCATAGCTAGTACTAATAATACTTTAGACAAATATGCACTACCAACACTATGACCATCCCAATGTTTCCTTTACCATTACCCTCTGGCTCGTGATGGTCGGTAAAAAACGTAAAAGAAAAGGTGTATATTGGGTCGGTCGGGCGATGGTAAACAAAACATTTTATTGGGATGGCCTATGGTGCAAAAATAAATAAATAATAAAAAAAAACCATTGTATTAAAGAACGTGTTGTCCAATTACACCAAAAGTAATCTTAATCTTGGGAAGTTTTGATATTAGACAGGCCTCTTTTAAGAGAAGATGCAACTGCATGCAAGCAAGACACCCCCGGAAAATCTCCTTGATCGTTTAACATTTAATTTTCTTGGAGGAATAATGTCAATAATATTAACCTGGGATGTCCAAATCTTCATGACCCCAAATCTCGGAAAGGATAATTTTCGTTTAACATTATTTAAAAAATCAACGTGTTATAATTTGTTATAAAAAAACAGAACGTTTACTTAGTCCGTTAATATTCCAGCAGCTCAGCTGCAATGGCAGTGTGAAACAAATTTCTTTTTACTCGGCATGCTAGAGTGACAAATAACGGCGCCGTTGAAGTCGTGAACCATACGAAGAATAAAATGTTGATGTGTATTAGCTAGCTGAATCCGATAATTTTATCTTAAGGGTTTTTAAACAGGGTCTGCCGAGTTTCAAGATACTTCTTTTAGAGTAATCAACAGTGGCGCTACTTTGTTGTCGTTGTACTTCTCCAGAAGGGAAATATCACTTGTGAAATATCACTTCACCCAAAGTGACATTTCACTTTCCAAAATAATTTTCATTTCGGCTCTGAGCCGCGGCAAGCGCCTCGGTTGATGACCTCAATTTCCAAACCGCGGCGTTTTTGGCAGTCATTTCTGCGATGACCTCGGCAGAAAACCGCGGCGCCGCGTCGGATGACCTAGGTTTTTCTGCGGTCGGATGTCCCTATAATTCCCGGCGGGGGCTGTAATGATGTTATTGTTGACAGAAGCCAATAAATTAGTCAGCTCCTGTGTTTGACCGGCATCTTGTATTTCAGAGGAAATATTGCAGTGTTATTAGGAATTATTTAGAAATTGTGAGTAGTTACCAAAAACTTCACCTAGTCAAGAGTACAAATAGCGTTGAGAGTTTCAGTGACACTCCACAGCAAAATTAATAAAAAATACAATGATTGTTTATCAGTCAGGTAAATCTTTTTTAGCTTACCAGCTAGAGAGATAATCTTGGCCATAAGGTCTGGTTGGCCAATCCCATTTTCCCATAATTCTTTTCGCCAACGATAGCTACAGAAAACACGCTACCCTGCCCTGATGTTACGTGTGAGTGGAAAACAAAACAGGCCATACAGAAAACTTTTTGTCATCATTCGAGATGCCATGTCTGAAAATAAAACAATATAAACAGCAGAAAATTAATTTGCATATTTGACACTTACTAATAACACATTGAAGTCTAACTAGCGTTAGATTTTGGTCACGGTTTTCAAGTCGGCGAAAAAAAAAGTTTATTTGTGCCGAGGGTTGTGGAACGGGGAAGTTGGTGGTGGGTAACCTTTAGGATCGATGGGGTGAGTTTTAGTGCAGCAAGGGGAGAGCCAATAAATACACTGAGAAAGGCACAATGAAATTGTGCTAAACATTCTGAGAAGGCACAAGTGCGAAGTCTGCACAGAAATAGAAGACACGGTACCACAATTTAAGAACGCTATGGTGCATTATGGAAGTTGTTCATAGCACTTCTCAATTTAGGCAGTACCGGTTTTCGTTCTCTCGGCTAAAGTGATAGATAGATTGCTTTATTTACCTTCGGTGATTAAGCCTCTAGCAAAATACATACTAATGAGCCGAGAACAAAGTAATTAAATAAACATGTACCTAGATAATGACCATAATAAAAATAATGACAATTACAGTTAATAATATTTAAAAAAAAGATAATGCAATATATAAATTCAGATTTTCTTTCCTAAATTGAAAACCGATTAGCATACATAGACTAATCTGAGACTATTGCAGAGCCAGGGACCACTACAAGGAAGCAGCTCTTAGCTCTTCCAATGCATCACGACAAACTTCTGTCTCTCTAAACTCTTGATTTTCTTGACTTTGTTTTCTGATATGTTCGCTTATTTGGTTCCTCTGTCTCTAGGTTGGCTTCGCCTTCTGAAACGTGTAGGTATTAAGACTATCAGGTGGCCGGTGGGCACGCATAAAACTAGCCGGAGAGTGAGAAAACAGCTGACTCATCGTCCGAGTCGGCTAGCGTAAACCGGAAGTTTCCATATGCTGCACATTTCTTTAATTTGAATGGCTTCCGTTTGAAATCTGATAAAATAAGAGGGGGAGGGGGAGGGGGCTGCCGACAGAGATATGGTACATGTATGCCCCTGGCATGTTTTGATTTGTTTTGAACATCAATAGTGTGTTTGTGTACATCAAATAGATTATAGCCTTAAAGTGACATGCTACATCTATATACATCGATATAACCCAGCTGATTCTATTTATTTACCAACTGCATGTTTTCTTAATGATTTCATGGTATCTAATGGGTAACAGTGAATAATAAATATCATATTACATTTCATTAATACATGTGCCTGGGTCATGGCTTGTACATTTTCTTGCCATGTGTCCAACCCCACCACAGTTATAACACTTCAAAGCTGAAATGCCAGAGGACAAATGATATTGTTTTACTTATCGTTTATTTCTTTTTGAACAAAACATAATGGAACATCATTATATACATACATTGTATGTTGTACATGTAGGTAAAATCTAATTTCATTTACATTTACTATTTAAAAATACTTTTTACCAGTAGGACAATTTTGTTTGGATTCACTTTTAATATAGTATATTTTAGCTCAATTGTTTTCAAGTTCAAGTATTTCAGATAATTTACTGGTCTTGCTTGACATCACAGCTACATCAACCTCTCCTCCTACCCTGATCTTCATCATGTCGGCTGTGCTCTGAATTAATATAAACATATGTAGCTAAAAATTGCAAGAAAGACAGTAAATGTTCACTCGTAGGCCATTTTGTTTGCTTCTCATATTCTAACATTTTTGTGTCTACTGTTTCCCAACAAATTTATACAATGTTGATTTCATACTATAAATTTGTTTAACTTATATATACATATATATACACATACCACTTCACATTCGCTCATGCCTGCAAGACAGCAAAATAATATGTTACATTCCTTATTGATGGTATT
Source organism: Actinernus sp. WN-2022 (assembly GCA_030867875.1). NCBI lineage: Eukaryota > Metazoa > Cnidaria > Anthozoa > Actiniaria > Actinernidae > Actinernus > Actinernus sp. WN-2022. The sequence continues at coordinate 9,698,613 of JAOWCC010001751.1, read as the reverse complement.
TCATTAGCTAGGTGCTGACTAATATCTATCAGCCACATAGTTGAACCTGCAGAGGTCAGTACCATAAAAATATATATATTGTTTTAGTTTCATGTCTATCAAATCCAAGACTGTCAATCCTCTGGGCATTCTTCTTATCCTAGTTCAATGTTAGATATATTGTTGAATCCACTCTGGGTTTGCAGCTAATTAATGCTACCGATGTATATTATGCAAATGCCTCAGAGGACTCAAAGGAATTTTAATTTGGTAGGTTCAGTGCCTCATCTGCATTTCAACCCTGACCCTATTTCAGAGTTCTTTTTTACGGACAGATCATAGCTAGTACTAATAATTATGAAATATATCCGGTCTCGTATACACTTCCCCCTCACTATCATATAATGGGTCACTTGATTCCAGACTAAAATGTAACATTATATAACTCTATAAATTTCAGAGCTTAGTTTACTTTATAAAGTTTAGAGGTGTTGAGGAAATGCCCCCTGGATAAATGATCCACTGCTGTGGAGAGGATTTCATTGGCCGTAGAATCAGATAACAAATTAGAAAAATATGCACTACCAACACTATGACCATCCCAATAAAATGTTTCCTTTACCATCACCCTCTGGCTCGTGATGGTCGGTCGGTAACAAACTTAAAATGATCTGGAACCAAGTCGAGTTAAAGACTCAACTACTTTTTCCTATACTACTTATGGATTGACAAGTTGCATAAGAAAAGCAAGAAACGAATATTCAGAGAGCTCAGAAAAGGTGTATATTGGGTCGGTCGGACGATGGTAAACAAAATTATTGGGATAGCCTATGGTGCAAAAATAAATAAAAAAAACTGCAAAAGAAAAACATTGCATGTCTTCAGTTTAAAAAAAAGTCTTCCTGTTGTTATATTGTGGGAAATGATAATGTTATCAGTAATAATGAATATAAAGAAAATGAAGAAGAAAAAAGATAAATGCATCTTACTATTTTCTTTAAATAACAGCCATGAAAAAAAAGTTAAATGAAGCAAGGTTAAAACGATAATAAAAAGACAGACTTCATAAAATACGTACCTTCTCTTTCAAAGATTTCTTGAACTGCAACAATCCATCGTTGAGAGTTTTTGCCTTTCTTAATCTTGGAAAGGGATAAATACATCTTAGTAGCTGATTCAATAATGTGATTAAACTGAGAAACAGCCTTATTCACGTCAGAAAAATTGCAATCGAAGTCCATTTCATCAAACTCATTTATTATTATTTGTCGTCTGTGTTATGACTGTAGAGAGTCACTAAACGTTTCTTTTGAGTCAGATTTCCAAGCAAATTGTACAGGAAGTTCATGTAAATCTCCATTATTCATATCCTTTACATTACCAGAGGGTGATATATTTAGCCAGCCAATTATTTGTGAATGATCTGATAATGGTGTAGGTTGTTTTACAATGAAGCTATCAAATGATTGAAGTAAATCATGACTAACAATAATGTAATATACTGTACTGAACCCTTGTCGACCGTTAAATGTTATTCTCCTGAGGGAATCACCCTAAAGCCTTCAATGGAGGATTCGTAAATCTAGTGCTCTACACATTTCCAATACAGATTTTCCATGACTATTCACGTGAAGTTTTTCCTTTTGATAACGTTTGATTGTAAAGGGGAAGCATTCAACGGGAGAATGGTTTGAATTGGTTGCTTCAATAAAGTCACACAATATACCTGTACGTGCATTTCAATCCCCCGCGAGAATTACACTACCACTACTTTGAAATAGAGCGATATCGTTTTCTAATTCTGAAAAAAATATCAGGATTGAAAATACGGAGAATCACAAGGAGGTATGTAACAGGAACATATATATTTTCATTTGTATTAAAGAACGTCTTGTCCAATTTACACCAAAAGTAATCTTAATCTTGGGAAGTTTTGATAGCAGACACGCCTCTTTTAAGAGAAGATGCAACTGCAAGCAAGACACCCCCGGAAAATCTTCCTGATCGTTTAACATTTAATTTTCTTGGCGGATTAATGTCAATAATGTTAAAACCTGGGATGTCCAAATCTTCATGACCCCAAATCTCGGAAAGGATTAAAAAAAATCATTCTTTAAAAAAACCAACACGTTATAATTTGTTATCAAAAACAGAACGTTTATCTAGTCCGTTAATATTCCAGCAGCTCAGCTGAAATGGCAGTGTGAAATAAATTCCTTTTAAAGTGCATATGAGCCCTAGCTAGTTATCTTTGATATCGATTGTACATGAAGTGGATAGTCCAACGGTATAATATTTCTTGATTTGGGTGTTGCGTCTACGAGATATAAAGGTTTTTATGTTTTTCCCCTTGCGCTATACCATACGTTAATAATTTTAGTGCTGCATTGACCGAGCTAGTTTACTGGGCATCAAAAAGCAGAACACACACACAAGGGCTTTGGAGTAAAATGGCTAAGGGTAAAAAAACCTAAGCCGCTTTTATTGAATAACTAAATTGTCAGATATAAAATCTTCACAATCTGGTAAATTGTTTTAGCCCAGTAAAGGCGAGGGCAACAAAAACGCGAACCCAGACACACTGTGGACAGGAAAAAAGGGGAGGGTGGGTAGGGACTAAAATAACACGTCTTCACTTGATGAAAATCAGAAGTGAATGGCTAGGTAACCACCGTTGAAGTCACATGGCCCCACTACTCCGTGAGTGGGGTGCATTGAATTGAGACTCACCTACCCCATCGCACGTGTCTCTGGGTTGTCACGCAACAGTAATTACATACTCTCATTACAATAAAACTAGCCAGCGGAAAAACATAAAAACTCTATTCGCAAGCAAATATTCCATTTATGTTTTTCCCCTTGCGCGCTATACCATACGTTAATAATTTTAGTGCTGCATTGACTGAGCTAGTTTACTGGGCATCAAAAAGCAGAACACACACACAAGGGCTTTGGAGTAAAATGGCTAAGGGTAAAAAAACCTAAGCCGCTTTTATTGAATAACTAAATTGTCAGATATAAAATCTTCACAATCTGGTAAATTGTTTTAGCCCAGTAAAGGTGAGGGCAACAAAAACGCCAAAAGCATCATAATTTAAATTATGATGCTGCCCCACCCAAGGGAAATGCAGCACTAACACCATAGCAAAAAGCATGGCAAATTAACGAATTTAACACATGACAGACTGCTGTCAAATAACCTTATAACCATTTTCAATATCACTGACAAAGAAAGGTCTGGAATATACCTATGCCTGAAAAAGACATTGGTTCAGATTTAAAAAATGTGGGATTTTGGGAACTGTTGCCCTTGCTAATCAGTCCATAAATTCCAAAATTATACAAAAATAAAAACTGCCATATTGCTTCGAGTTGTTAAAATAACAACGGTGAAAGATATGGGAACTGCTGCCCTTGCTAATCAGTCCCATACATTCCAAAATATAAACTATTTACAGCAAAATTGCTAGAAGTTGCTAAAATAACGATGGTGAAAGATATAGGAACTACTGCCCTTGCTAATCAGTCCCATAAATTACAAATATAAACAGTCTCTGGACTGCAACATTGCCGAGTTGTTAAATTAATGATGGTGAAAGATATGGGAATTGCTGCCCTTGCTAATCAGTCCCATATCTTCCAACTTGATAAAATATGTAAAGTAAGTCCGATAAAAGTAGGGAACTGCTGCCCTTGCTAATCAGTTCCCTGACTCCCATCAAGTGTTACGCACCCAAGAGAGATGGGACTGCTGCCCTTGCTAACCAGCCCCATCTCTCTAGGATACTCCAGAACACAACTTCCCCCGCAAGTTGTGATGGATAGCAATTAATGAAATTAACCCTATGCATTTAACGAAGGTATACGGATATACATGTATTTATGAAAAGCGTTTGATTTCCACCGGCCCAAAATGCGTATTTGGGCATCAGACATACCCCGATCTGCAGCATGAGAGGCAGCTCCTATGCGAAAACTATGTCCTTTATAACGAGCAGGGCTAAGACCACAAAACCTAATTGCTAGGGAAAGCTGGTCAGCAAAATAGGTTCTAGAAACTGGACTACCGTCTAGTGAAATGAAAAGAGCACCTGTTCTAATTCCTCTGAGTGCCAAATAATCCAGCATCAATTGTACTGGACAAAAAGTTGCTTGGCGCTGTATAACCATGGAAAAAGGATGTTGATTGTAGCTATGTTTATAATTCAGAAATGTAATCTTTAAGGCTACTGTTTCTTGAGATGCATCAACAAGCTTAACAATTTGGCAAATTTGTAAGGGAGGACCAGAACCTTTTTTGTTGTTGGAAGTGATCTCACCCACTCTTAGAAAAGCGTAGAAAGCCAAAGAGCACATTGAAATTGACAAATGTGATACCTAGAACTTGCAAATTTGGAGGCTGATTCTATTAAACCATGTAGGATTGGAAGTGTAATTGGCAATCGGCTATCCAAACGTGAACCAAGCTTTTCATAACCCTTAAGCATTTGAATAATAAAAAAGGCTTTGGCAGGATCAGGATAGCCTGACAGCTTGTGCGAATAGCCTAAAGCAGAAACATATGTATTAACTGTAGATGGAGCATAATGATGATCGTACAAGTACGCAATAAAAAGAGCCAAAGTAGGAGGTGAAATAGGAAGTTTTGTTGACACTCCTTGAAAAGTTGACACTCCTTGAAAACTGATTAAATAGCTTCCAAGCCCGTTTGTATGTTGGCACAGATGAAGGTTGAAGGCTTGATCTCACAAGAGAAGCTACTATGGTTCCCAACTCTGAGGCTGCAGATATAGGGGGATCTCTGTTGGGAATTCGTCGGTGTGGGCTGGTGCCCAGTGTCTGAAAGTCTGTACCTGTAACCGAGACAAAGAGTCTGCTAAATTGTTATGAATCCCTCTGATGTGTTTATATTTAAAAACAATGTTATATTGTAAGCAAATCAACACCAGTTTTCGAACAAAAAACATCAAGGCCTTGTCCTTACATGATTGCTTGTTAATGACATGGACAAGTGCTTCATTATCAGTGAAAAACAAAATACAACGGTTGCTCATCTCATGACCCCACAGGTACGGACTCAAGACAATAGGATAGAATTCTAAAATAGCAATATTACGATGAGCCCAGTTGTCAGGCCATTTCCCATAGCACCAATGACTTCCAAAAATAGCACCGAAATCGAGTGCACCCGATGCATCAGTGAAAAGGTTTAATTTTGGAGAACTACACCATTCGTCATCAATGAAAAAGGACTTCCCATTGAATTCAGACAAGAAAGAGAGCCAAACTTTGAGATCCTCTTTTACCTCTTTTTTTTTTAAGCCGTATGAAATGATGGGGAGACTGAATTCCTATTGTTAAATTAATTAATCTCCGTGAAAATGCCCGACCGGGCACTGGACCTCTTTCAATGTAACCTTCTTACGAAGCAAAAATTGAGAAATAATTGAAACACATTTTTGGATTTTATCAAGAGGTAAACGAGCCTCCAAAAGAATGGAATCTAGTTCTATGCCGGCAAATGATAAAGTAGTGGCTGGGCCACAAGTTTTTTCAGGTGCCATGGGAATGCCTAGATATGAACACAGATTCAATAATAAATCTAACTGGTCCTGACATAACTTGTTAGAAGGAGCAACTAAAAGAAAGTCATCTAAGAGATGCAAAATGTGGTCGATTTTCAACTTATGATGGGCAATCCATTCAACTGCAGTACTAAAAAAATCAAACGTTTTACAAGAGCTAGAACATCCCATAGGCATACACCGGTCATAATAATACAACCCCCGCCACTGCATACCCAGTAAAGCATAATCATCAGGATGAATTGGTATTATCCTAAACGCATTCTTAATATCTGTTTTTGCTAAAAAACACCCAGGGCCAGCAATCTTGATAAATTGAATTGCATCTTCTATCGTAGCATAAGAAACCTTGGTATGCTCAGAAGATATACCATCATTGACCGAAGAGCCATTCGGGAAAGACAACTGATGGATCAAACGAAATTCACCTGGTTTTTTTTTAGGAACAACACCGAGAGGGGAAACCCTAAAGGGAGACAGTGGAGGAAGTTGGAAGGGACCAGCCAGCCTGTGGGCCTCAAGTTCTTTCTTAATCTTGGTATCAACAACTTCAGGATTTTGCAAAGCCGAAATTAAGTTTTTAGCCTTGGAGGATACCCGGGTACCCTCATAATGCACATGAAAACCCTGAGTAAAACCAGATGATATAAATTCAGCAATTGGATGGTGGTACCCATCAAGAAGCAGATTTAACCTCTCTATTCTTATTGGGTTGGAAGGCTGGGACTTGGCAAGCTGGGGACGTTTACTGAAGGTTTTGTGTTGGCCACGAAAAGTACACTGAGAGGCTCTGTGCGTCCCTTCACACTTAAAACATGTGTGCTTGAAGGAACATCCCGCACAGTCACCACCCTTGTGGAATTTAAAGCAAAAACCCCTTGGAGCATTAGAAAATTCTGTTCTAGTGCGTGGTTCAAATGCAATAGGTTGAGGCTTCCTGCCCAAAGGAGCCTGAGAACGAATCCACAAATCCCAGTGAATAGTACCCCAGGGGAGGGATGAGGCTTGTGCCTGTCTCAAAAACCGAAAATTCTCATCATAAAACCTCCAGTTATGACCCCTAGCTGCCAAATCCTGTATAACCTCTCCGTATTTCATGAGGGCGGGGGCCTCAGTTGGATATTTACTTGTATAAACCCCAACGAAAACATGAAAGCTACTAACCCGTAACTCTATACTTGAAATTTTCTTAGTCTTGGACACAGGTTCAAGACAGAGGGAGGGCACTGTTCCACTCTCTGCATTCTGGATCGTAATATGAAACTTGTTTTCCAGAATGGGATTTGCCAAAAGAGTACCAAAATCAATGAACTCATTATTCCAAATTTTAGCTCGTATCTTATCGGACACCCGAGCATCAATTGGTAGACTCGATGAATTGAAAATATGAGCTGGAACAGAAGCATTCGGCAGCTCACCTGACAGGGACTGCTGAGCAGCATCTATAGATGTACTTGTACTATATATGCTGCTAGCCCTGTGGCAGTACTTGTAGAAATGACCTGCTGTTGGGTAACGCTTGTACCACTGGAACCTCTGTCAGGGCTGACATGGTAGGAATGACCACTGTGGAAGGGGCTGATGTGTTTAGCTGACTTGCCCCTGTAACTGATGGGGAAGGGGTTGATGTAGCTGCCACGTGCACTGCACTTGGGGCAGACAATCTCTTTGTTACCTCATCTGCAACTCTTGATACCAATTGGTCTAGTAGCCTAGGTGGGAATGCCAGCTCTTGTGCTGCGACCTGTGGCTCTGTCACTGTTGACGAGGCTGCCAAATTGTTAACCCGCCTAGTGGATTTCTACCTCTTTGCTGGAGGTTGCTCTGCAACCTTGGCCGAAGGGCGCCTTAAACGCTCAGATCGCTTAGGGAGGCATTATGGTTCTGCAACACAAAGAAAACACAAAGAACTGAATGCCATCAAACTCACTGACACAGTCCAAATACGTGTAGGAAGTCGTGGGCAGCAAAATTATAATAATATGGCAGGGACAAACCATGTCAACAAATATGTTGACGCACCAGTAAGCCCTTGAATTGCCACCAAAACAAATAAAAACAGAGGCAAAGCCTCAAAAGAGGACAAGTCCTCCATAACAGTGTGAGGACCATAAAGCCTCAACACCAACAGTGGACAAAGCCACACAACAAACCTTGAGGGCGAAACCTCAAAGGCAACAAGCTACCATACATAAATAGTATGACTAGGTAGCAGAACAATGGCCGAAGCCGACAAAGATGATCATTAAATACTTGTGATTTACTCACAAGAGCAACAAAACCATAAAACTGCCCACAACTTGCAATAATAACAAGGACATCAGGTATCTTTACGATACTCAACAAACAATAGCGAAAATAAACCAAAATGCAACAAAATATTGTAAAGTCAAACTGAAATAATTGCTGGATAAGACGTGTTGAAAAACTAGACGGACTTAAAGCATGCGCAAAGCCGTTAAGATGGCGCCACGATAACTTCGGTACAAGAAATATTGACCTGCCGAATTAACGTGGACACCGTCGACTAAATATAAATCCTTTGCAGGATTTGAAAAGTCTTTGTGGGACCAACAGAAAACTTTGGAAAATGGCTCCAAAACTACGCTTACGTACTGGTTTAAAACCTTGGCGCGTTGCCGAAAAAGAGACGCATGTGCGTAAGAAATACCGCTGGAATAACATGGCAAACGCCGATCACGCGTACCGAAAAAACGTCCAAAAGCAAACGGACTACATCTTCGATCGAAGAACCGACTACCTCCGGTCCTACTCCCGAAAGATCGTTGGTGCCCATTTCAAGAATGATCACATCTGGAGCAAGGCTTCTGACCACGTGTAGGTCATTCAACCGAAGCTTTGAGACGGTGCGACCACCGACACCGAACAAAAATACCGAAACAGTGCCATGAAGCTTAAAACTGCTGTCCGCACGGGCATCAAAACCAGCTTTTAAGTCGCGCTTAAGCCACTTCACGAAGGAATGGCCCAAAATAAGCACTTTAGGGACGGCGCATGCCATGTTCTAATCCCAATCACAAGTTGAACTAATGCTTAACTTACGTAAGTTGAAAGTGAAAATTATGCGTGCCTTGAAAGAAATTTAAACCTAGAAATAAGCAACAAATCACCAGCAAGGTACAACAAGATCGTTTCACGTAACAATTACGAGAAGAGCAAATAAAGATTCTTACCTTGAAGAGAATAAAATAACACGTCTTCACTTGATGAAAATCAGAAGTGAATGGCTAGGTAACCACCGGTTGAAGTCACATGGCCCCACTACTCCGTGAGGGGGTGCATTGAATTGAGACTCCCCTACCCCATCGCACGTGTCTCTGGGTTGTCACGCAACAGTTATTTACATACTCTCATTACAATAAAACTAGCCAGCGGAAAAACATAAAAACTCTTCGCAAGCAAATATTCCATATATTTCCAATATGCTAATGATGTGATGTCATCACCGACATTAGCTGAATTTCTTTGTGCATTCTTTACGCCAACGATAGCTACAGGAAACACGCTACCCTGCCCTGATGTTACGTGTTTTGTTTTAATAATTTCCAGTGTGTTGTCCACTGGAAAACAAAACGGGCCATACAGAAAACGTTCTGTCATCATTCGAGATGCCATGTCTGAAAATAAAACAATATAAGTAGGAGAAAATTAATTTGTAGCAGTTCGACTGAATAGCATTTTTGACACTTCCTAATAACACATTGAAGTCTAACTAGCGTTAGTTTTTAGTCACGGTTTTCAGGTCGGCGAAAAAGAAGAATAGTTTATTTGTGCCGAGGGTTGTGGAACGGGGAAGTTGGTGGTGAGTAACCTTTAGGATCGATGGGGTGCGTTTTCGTGTAGCAAGGGGAGAGCCAAGAAATACACTGAGACAGGTGCTATAGAAATTGTGCTAAACATTCTGATAGGGCACAACTGCGAAGTCCGCATAGAAATAGAAGACATTGTATCACAATTTAAGAACGCTATGGTGCAAATTTTACACTGATGCTGAGTCGATCTTTATGGAAGTTGTTCAAAGCACTTCTCAATTTAGGCATTACTGGTCTTCGTTCCCTTGGCTGCAGTGATAGATAGATTGCTTTATTTACCCTCGGTCTTGACTGAGGCTTATTAAGCCTCTAGCAAAATACATACTAACGAGCCGAGAACAAAATAATTAAATAAATATGTACCTAGATAATGATGATGATGACGGCGATGGCGACCGTGACAACATTAAAAAAAAACATAACATGCGATATATAAAACAGATTTTCTTTCCTAAATTGAAAACCGATTAGCTTACACAGACTAATCTAAGACTATTGCAGAGCCAGGGACCACTACAAGGAAACAAAATGTACTGCCCTCTTAAATGTTCTCTAGCTGTGCAACGATCTCAAATCATCTGGAAGGGTGTTCCATGCCTGAGATACAGTGCATGTACACCGTATATTTTAAACCAAACCATGTTGATCTTACTTTCGGGAAAACTAGCCTGTTTGTGCCTCAGAGGTTCTTGATGTTATACCTCAGGTTAAATAATGATTTCACATAAGATGGAAGCTTGGGAAATAATAATAATAATAATAATAAGCATGTCTTGAATGCGCCTATCAACTAATATGTAACCTATTCTGCCTGCCAGGCTATTATAATTGGAAGAATAATCGTTATAAACATATCGCAGGAGCACTTTGCATTCAGCTCTTGCAGTTGTTTGGTCATATTACCCTGGCTGATTCCAGCATCTTCCAATGGAAGGCGCTGCTCCTCCCGTTCTGATTTTAATAGGAGCACTTCTGCATTCAGCTCCTCCAGTTGTTTGGTCATATTGCCCTGGTTGATTCCACCATCTTCCAAGCGAAGGTGCTGCTCCTCCCGTTCCGATTTTAATAGGAGCACTTCTACATTCAGCTCTTTCAGTTGTTTGGTCAGATTGCCCTGGCTGATTCCAGCATCTTCCAAGCGCTGATGCTCTTCCAATGCATCAAGACAAACTTCTAGCTGTCTCTCCAAACTTGATTTTCTTGACTTTCTTTTCTGATATGTTCGTTTGTTTGGTTCCTCTGTCTCTAGGTTGGCTTCGCCTTCTGAAACATGTGTAATATATATATATGAATTTGTGATAGAAAAACACATGAAGCACTCTCAGTTCCGGCAAAGCCTCCTGTAAGATTGCTATTATAAGCATTCGCTCTCCATACACTGGCAGCACCTGCTTTATCACTTGCGACAGTTTTGTATGGCGTTCCGTTACGGACAAAAATATGAAAACATTGATATCATATCAGTTTGAGAAAACACTGTAAACGAAGTTGAAACGACATAACTCGAAGTCCAAAATACAGACAACGAAGTTCAAATGACAAGATTAATTGAACTCCAGATTTTTCAAAATGAAGTTCAAATAAACGATAAAATGTTTTAATCTAAACATGTTTCGGCATTACGAAGTTCAAAATGCGTGGTTTAGACATAAAATCGAACAAAAAATCCAACTCGAAAGATCAACAATCGAAGTCGAAAACTATGGGGCGCCAAGTGTAAAAAAAATATTTAGCTGTATTTGTACTGTTTTTTTGTGCTATTTAGTAAATCACAATTTAAGTGGCTCTGCAATTTATATATCGCAGATAATGAACTATGTCATTTATAAATCGCAAGTGAAGTAGCTTTGTCATTTATAAATCGCAAGCAACGTAACTTTGTCATTTATAAATCGCAAGCAACGTAACTTTGTCATTTATAAATCGCAAGCAACGTAACCTTGGCATTTATAAATGGCAAGCAACGTAACCTTGGCATTTATAAATAGCAAGCAACGTAACTTTGTCATTTATAAATCGCAAGCAACGTAACCTTGGCATTTATAAATCGCAAATGTACGATATGTAAATCGCAAATGTGCGATATAATGTGATTGCGGGCTCAGCCTGATCAGCGGTATTGCGAAAGAAAGAAGGCGCATGGCTTTGGCGGGAAGTTTTGCTTGATCAATATGGCGGACAGAGAAGCTCATGCAAGCCGAATGTCTACAGCAGTTTCCCGAGCAATCAGTGAGGCATTAGCCGTTCCAGAGCAAAGGCAGAACGAGCAGGTAAGAAAATATTTCTATTTCATCCAATTTATTTTGGCCATTCTCAGTTTGTTTGTTATTTTTATTGTTATCATTATTATTATTCTATATTCAGTTAACAATTCTTCGGGTTGGATGTGACGACATCAAAAATCTGCTACAAGTACAAAGCTGTTCCATACAGAACATATTTTTACGTCGATAAAACTAAAACTAAAAGATAAAGAAATCAAAAACCTCTTTGATTCCTGAAACAAGGCTATACTACCCAGGAATCACCAGACATTAAATGTTATGACTACAAGGGAAAGCGAAGGTTTTGGAAACATTTTATTAGATTTATGAGCAATACAGTGAATCAGATAATAGTGAAATGTCCATACCTTCTCTTGTAATCACTTAAAAAAAATGTATAGTACATGTATATGGCGGTGGCGGCCATATACACAGTATTAACTATCTGTGCATAGTTCTTTTCGCTTCCTGTCAGTGTTCTGGATGGGTGCGCAATAGGGATGGGTGGGCGTTTAATCTCGTTTACAATTTTATTGCGTATGTTCTTAAAGTTATTCCATAACATATTACATGGACTTCTGTGTTTTTTGAAAATTCTATTGCGTTTGCAGATTAAACTTCGAATGTGGCCAGTCATCCATGGTTTATCATTAGGTCTTATCAAAACGCTTTTGTTTTGGACATATTTTGTACAAAGATCAGAAATAACTGAAACCAAATTGGTACATGCTTGGTGAACATCATTACAATCAAATAAGTCATCCCATGAACAATCGTCGAGTTCACGCAGAAGTTATGTAAATCAATTTGCTCATAGTTCCAAATTGTTCGTTTATATGCCTTAGCTTTTGGTGTTCTGAGTGCAAAAGTTCCAATAGTTGGACAATGGTCGCACTTAGAAAGCGGAGATAACGTAAACGTTTTAATTATGTAGCCAGGGAAATCAGTAACAATAAGATCCAGCAAAGATGCCGATGTACTAGTAACACGGGTGGGTTCATTCATTAGCTGAAAGAGGTTAAGCGATTCAATGCATTCAAAGAGTTTCTCACCAAGTTCGGTTTCGATATCTAATGACCACCATTTATCATTACGTACATTAAAGTCACCAGTAACAATAACGAACAATTAGTGGCACGAGCTTTGTCTATACTATCGGAGAATGCGTTTAAGAAATATTAAAATTCAGTAGTGTTTTGATTAGGAGGACGATAATAAACTGAAAACAGAATCTTTTTGCGACTTGAGATAATTTCAACCCAAATCGATTCAACTCCAGGTTGTTCAAGGTCAGGTCGTCTTTTATAAGCTATTGAGTCACTGATATAAATCAAAACGCCACCAGCACGAGTGGGGCGGTATGTGTATGTGCTTGTATAAGACAAGCATTACCAATTCATACTTTATATTTCTTTCTTTTGTGTAATACTATCTTAGTGTATTGTATTTATATGTCAGACTAGTGTGTATTACATGTAGATTATAGTGATAATTTGAAGAGTGGGTTACTATTTGAAAAGTGGGTTATTATGAAATATATCAATAGTGGTATGAAATTGATTAATGTGAGTATGCCATGGATATGATTTGATAAAATATGATATGTGAATAAATTATGTATGGAACAATATATTATAGAAATGGTTTCTTTGAATATTGAGTATAAAAAATATATCTCTTAAGCTAGTATATAACTATATCATTATTGGTTAAATGATGTTCCCCCTACCCCCCCTTTCATCACTAATTTTTTTATTTCACCTAAAATATTTGTAATTTATTTATCTAAAATATTTAGAGTAAAAATTATGTGAAAAATACTTTTACAGTAAGGCTACACTAGAATCGAATTGCCAAGCGTGTATTTCTGATTAACAGACCACTTCTTCAGAGATTGGGAAGTCTGTTAGGACCTAAATCCTTGAGGTGCTCTGAGACAGTCACGTGTTTCTGCCTCGGGCCCAGGCCTAACCCAACACGCAAATACACACGGCCAATTCTATGTGTCAGCCATTTTGCATATAAATTTAACTAGTGTAAATTAGGTCGTCGAATTTTATTGAATGAACCGGTAGGATTATTTGGCTTGGTTATATTAAGTGGACAAGGGAGATGAAGTTAAGTATGCTAAAATAGCTCTTTCTTACTTTTTCGTGTTTTTCGCTTGTAGTCTGGTTATGTTTAACTCTTGGCTCTTGTAGTCTTGACTCCCTTGAGTCTTGGGCTTTACTCTTGGACGTAAATTAGTGTAATATAGGTCTAAAAGTTTTATATATAGTTAGTTATGTGACTTGATAAGAGATAACATTGAGAGCAATACCTTCGGAGTTTGAAATTTCGGAATCAATAAATCGTTATTACTTATACCAGGCCTTAACCAAGTTTCAGAAATTGCTAATATGTCAATATCGTATTGGTTGCACAAATTAGAGAGTTCATCGAGCTTCGGATGGACTAAAACAACAACAACAATAAATTTATTTATACTCATAAAGGGTTTACAATATTGTGAAGAAAGACGATGAATTAAAATACGTTTTAGGTATGAGCTAACCTAGGATAACCTGCAGGTTAATCGAGTCAGGTACCACGTATAATTTATATAAATGTAGTATAATTTATTTAAATGTACTATCTCCAATCGAGACAAATTGTTGTCTATTATTTAGATAGGAGAAGAACCAATCTTTAGCAACACGACGGATGCCATAGTGATCTAGCTTTTTCATCAGTATGTTATGATTCACGGTATCAAAAGCTTTAGAGAAGTCTAAGAAAATTCCACAGGAGTATGAACCTTGTTCAATTGCTTTTTGTATTTTGTCAGTTATAAGCATAACTGCTTGTACGGTTGAATGATTGTCACGAAAACCAAACTGTTTATCGAAGAGTATGTTGTTTTTATCAATATAATTTATCAACCGTTTGTACATCAATTTTTCCATGATTCTGTTAAAAATCGAGAGAAGAGAAATAGGACGATAATTATCTACAATTGTTTGGGGTCCTTTTTTATGTATAGGGATTACCCTGGCAAGTTTAAAGTGATCTGGAGCAATACCACTGGAAAAAGAACAGTTATACAGTATTTCCAAAGGAGTAGATAGTCACTTTTTAAGTAGTTTGAGCAGTTAGAAAAAGAACAGTTATACAGTATTTCCAAAGGAGTAGATAGTCACTTTTTAAGTAGTTTGAGCAGTTTAATTGGAATGCTGAATGGGCCTATTTCTTTGGATGTGTTTAGTTCACTAATTTCTTGCTCTATTTCCTTTGCAGTAACAGGAAACAAATAGAAGCTGTTTATCTGAGAAGGTCTTAAAAAATGTTTTGGGACATTTTCAGAAATAGGGATATCATTTGCTAAGTTTTTACCAATGTTAGCAAAGTATTCATTAAATGCTGTGGCAATAGCTACAGTATCCCTCAATTCACAAATTTTTTTCACTAATTTGGTTGGTGGGCTAAGTCCCTTTGGTTTAAGGGTTATATTCTGTTTAATATTACTGTTATTTGCATTAAAGTAGCTTTCATAATAGTTTTTTTGCTTAGTTTAATAAGATGATTTAATTTATTACGATATACTTTATATTTTGAATGATGGTACGAGTTTTTAGTTTTAAGGTATTTCCTGAATAGTTTATCTTTAATTTTGATTGAGGTCTTAATACCAGGAGTTTATCCATGGCTTAGACATACATTTAATTTCTCTTCTACTGACTTCACGTAATGCATGTTTGTGTATAATATCTGTGATGACGGACAAAAATGACTATAATACTAATGACATTTACATGAGCAAAGTTTAGATTCTTACATAGCCTACTTGATAGTTCAGGGCCTGGATTGGGATGAATATCTCCGCATTTAAGCAACAGAAAAACAATAAAGCGTGTCCAGCCCCACCAGCCACAAATACGACTCCGAAAAATGAATCTAACTGAACTGGAGATGCAGTGAAAACTACCAATAACTGCCCTGTATTGGTCTAGACTAATAAACTACCCAATGCCCAAGCTCAGCCTACCTTCACAGCGATATTCCCTGTGTACGAATGCAAACGATAATTGTGAAGACGGTCGTAAAGTAAGATAAAAGACGTGTAAACACAGTACAGAAACATAAAAAGGACGAACAAACGAAACACAAAATAGACTATGAAACACAAGATCGTTGAGTACGGGGTATAGCTCTGGCTAGCACTACTACAGTTTGTATAGCGAGTTCGAGTCCTTTTCAAGGGAGATCAGTAAAACTGAACAGTCTTTCTCTCTGGCTCTCAGAGGAAAGCTTCATAAAGATTTTTCCATCGCTGGACCATGCCGCGTGGATCGAATCATGCTTTCGCGCCGCCTTCAGTAATTCAAGGTTGTACTTAGTCAGGTCCTCCAGGATTACCAAATCTGTTCCTTTACGTTTAGACTTGTTTGACCAAACTTGGTGTCGAGTGGAATACGAAGTGAACTTTAGAATGACTCCACGTGGGCGCCGATGTTCTCCGATGTTATCGATTTTTCTGGAGTATTTGGTCGGCCAATTCGATGAGCACGGTCAATGTCCTCTTCTTTTAGGTTTAGCAATAATTTCGCATTTATCAGGGCTACTAAACTTCGCCTGTTGACCTCTTCAAAGTCAGGGATTCCAAACATACGCAAACACATTCTTCTACTGTACTGCTCATTTTCGTTGGCTTTGAGATGCTTCTTACTTAAACTCATTTTGCTGTTGATTGAAGAATGTTATAGGACTCACACAGTATCTTTGGTGTGCTGCCGAGAGACGGAAATTAGGCACGTCGTCAGCCATCAGCTAATATGCAATAGTAGGTACATTTGTGCTGCATAACAAAGTTATTAATGGCCAGGATTGTCAGGTTGCCAGTACAGAAAATAACTTTGTCATCCTCGTAGAGATCTGTCGAGGCAATTTCAGGATCATATAGTTGATGGCCACGTCCTTGGATATCAACCACCATCAACTTTCTCATAAGAAAAGTGAGTCAATCTTTGCGCTTTTTGACCAACTTGATCTTTCGCATCCACACATAGCTTCCCGTTGCTATTCAGGAACATCACAAACTTTCTTTCAACCATTTCTTCCACTGTAACACTCTGACTATCATCTGTCTTGCCCATATTTTTTTGTTATACTGTAACTGTTTCCCATACAGAGAGGTGTGTGTATCCTTTTTTACCATCCCTGCAAGCTAAAATGCGAAGTTTCTTGCCAACATATGCATTTGCACAGCTTTCTTGGTATGTTCCTCTACTGATTGGTTGGTTGTGTCTATGGCCTTCACCGCGTCAGGTAAGTAGTACTTCACCACCAACGTGCCCAACGAACCAAAGTCGCAATTTCTTGTTGTAGCTTTTTGAAGCCTCTCATTCCCAATGGTTCCTTTGCTATGTTAAACGCGACCTTCTTTGGAACTTTAGACCAAGTCGTCGCTTCGATATCGAAGGAGAATAGGTTGATTACCTTGGCATTTTCGTTCTGCACTATTTTTCCAAGTTTCATCATTTCTAATACCGACGGACTACGAGGATAACACTTGGTTGGACTTGATATTGAACAGGTATGTTTCACCTCTGGCTCTGACACTGCCGATTTTCAGATATTTCACTTGCCGCTGCACTAATTATACTTCTTCTCTTTGGTGGCCTTGGACTTGCCCTTTTCTCTTGACTGAAAGGAACAAACCGTATATGAACGAGTTTGGTGTCTGGAATTTGCAGGAGAGTCTTGCATTACAGCCCTTGCTCTCCAGCAAGCACGTCGCATCTCATACTTTCTCCAACAATTTCGGGGAAGTGCTTCTCATAAGCAGCTATTATGTTCTCTAGTGGCACCTCCTCGTAATCGTAGGTACGAATTCCCGAGGGCCAATCCTTGCCGGATAGTTCGGCACTCAGGCGTTCGATAACAAGTTCCTCCATTCTCTTAAATGGATTTCCGGCCTTTGCAGTTTTATTCGTGCGCTTTTATTTCATGGTCTCTTTGAAATTTTTCCACGCACGGTCGGCCATGTTTGCTATCAACCTCGTTATCTTGCAAATAAGGAGTTGCAATG
The DNA here is from genome assembly GCA_030867875.1 of Actinernus sp. WN-2022. Taxonomy (NCBI): domain Eukaryota; kingdom Metazoa; phylum Cnidaria; class Anthozoa; order Actiniaria; family Actinernidae; genus Actinernus; species Actinernus sp. WN-2022. The sequence continues at coordinate 9,680,885 of JAOWCC010001751.1, read as the reverse complement.
CATGCTGGTATACTAGTATACTTCCGGTGTATTGCAATGCATGCTGGTATACTATGGCAGCTGTTGGCCGTGGAGGATTTCAAAATCATTTTGTTTTAAAAATTATTTATTTTTAGATTTTTTTCCTTTTTTATTTATTTTCTAAAGTATTTTTCTCAAAAATTTTGTTTATTATTTTTGTTTTCACTGTCCTTTTTCCTTTTCTTTTCTTTGTTCTTTCATGTAAAAAAATTCAAAAAATAGAAAATATAACGAATTTTGAATGGCAGCTCTTGGCCACCATATTAGAGCGCTTGCGGGGAGGCTGTAAAGAATAAAAAGGTAAACCGCTATACAAGTGCTAATATAATCATAAATAATATATGCCTCTATACACCCTTTAAATAAGTGTTGGAATGCAATTATACTGACGTAAATCACGGAAAAGTAAAGAAATGGCGAATGTGTTACTCAGAATACTTGAATATATAAACATGGCAGAAAAAGTGAGATCTGATATGCAGCGGAGTCGTAAGTAACTAACAGGCCTTAGAACGTAACAGGCCTTAGAATGCTGGTACACAAAAATTACTCAAGCGACGTCATAGTCCTACTACAGTAGCCTTATGAAATTGGTGTATATCACCAGAATACGGCGATAACGATTGGAGTATGGATCGCAAGCACATTTGCGAGACAACATTTAGAGGTAAACTATATTCGAAAGTACAGGGCGAACAAATGTCACGTAATATAGAAATAAACCACGATAAAGCACTGAGACAAGTGTAGGTATAACATGTTTATTTATGAAAGGAATCATAAAGCAACTGAATACAATTGGAAAATGAACCTCACTTCTTGATGAAGGAATTCATAGGGGGAGGGGGGGTTTGGCCGGCCATTTTTTTCTGTAGCATCTGGCATCTGTGTGGCCTTGAATATCGCAGCACGTTAGACGCATCCTGCATGGTTCGCAGAGGCGCCATCAGAGGCAGTAGGGCGAGAAGATTTAAACTACTTGTCGACCTTGGCGTAGTCAGTACTCCTTATCCTGCAATAGTGCGACGAAATACGCCTTAAACTGTTTCTTAGGGTATAGAGTTTTTCCCTAAGCTTGGAGGTGATAATGTCGTAGGTCGGGGCTTTCTCGCTCGCCGATAGTTTAGCAGATGTAGCTAGCTGCTCTGCTATAGCTACGATCTCATACTTGTCAAAGTTCTCTCGCCTGAAGCCATAGTATTTAATCTTGGCGAGACGGGATTTGAGATTGGGGGTCTGGTAATCCTCTAGGGTCTTTATTCTAGCAGTGAGGAGCTGCACCAGATCGGCCTAAAATGCAACCGAAAAAGAATATAAGGGTTAGGCGGCTGCCATCCCGTGGGAGCTCGTATAGTACGGCAAGATTAAAATTAATTATAAAATAACCCAGAGGAAACTTGCACGCTGATTGGCTGAAAGCCGTGTTTATATGAGAGTGTCCATAGACATGGAAATTCGCTGGCACGCAAAATCAAAATGCATGGAAATTAAAATGGCAAACGACAAGGAAGAATGTCTCACCAAACGTTACATCTCATCGCGGAACTTGAACGTAGAGAACCTGATGCTGAGGAACTTGATCAGCCATCATACAGGGAGGACGAAATACTTGAATATAGGAATCACGCTGTGACGGTTGTGAGTTACTGACGTGAAAGGCACACTTACGAAATAAAAACAAATATAGATAAAAGGGCCTGTAGCTCCTTTTTTCTTTAGGAAATCCGTACGATTGACTCATATTAATTTTGCCTGACATGAGCCCATTCCCCCGAGCACATCATTTTGACGAATACTAAAAATGACAGATAAACTGTAAATAGCATCTCTATCTCTAATCCAAACGAGGCAAGATTTATTTATTTATTTATTTTTAATAAAGGTTTAATTTCTACCACATATTTCACAAATTTTTTACGTTTTTTACGTCATGCGACAAGAAAAAGAACAGAAAAGTAATTACAATCAATGTCTGGAACAAGGTACACGTTAAGTAGAAACATAATTATACGGGTATTTTCAGTATTAAATGAATACTATGGAGAACCTAAGCTGGGAAGAGGAACTAATTTAGACCACTGGGTATAGTAAGCACTCATATGCGGATCAACGGCATTTTGGAATTTCACTTTCTTAATAAATATATTAAAAGAAGCTTCAGAGGTTTGTTCTGCAGAGGAACTAAGGCTGTAAATATATTTTTTCGCTAAGAGGATTAAGTATTTTAAGAAAAAGTAATTCGAATTATCAGGTTTATAACCATACAATATATCGACTTCTCTCAACATAATTAAGGAGCCACAGGCGCTACTATACCAATTCCGAAATTATTCCCAGAATCTAAGACATGTAGGGCATAACATAAAGAGGTGTACGAGGTCTTCTCTTTGACTGAATCTATGGCATTGGTCACTAGAACTTATTTTCATTAATTTTAACAGGGTTTTAGAAGGTAAGATATTGTGAATAATTTTTAACTGAAAAACAAGCTTAGTCTCAATAGTGATTCGGTATGGTAACAAATCATGTTTTAAAACAACAAGGAGACGACAGCGGTTGCCAGTTCAAGTGAGATATATGATGCACCAACAAGAAGGAAACGGTTAAGGAGGTGCTGTAAGTTCTCATTCCTTTCGGTCCCATAATCAGATGGGATTCCCGAAAGACTCCCCTTCCTTGTGTGTAGGCGAAACGTTTCTATTTCATAAAGCGTCTCAGCAGTCAACGGACTGCCTGGAATGTCCAACAACACTTTTCTAAGGGAGAGGAAAGATTTTCCTCAATCTTGCTTGATGAAGGAGCCTTTTTTTCTCTTCGTTTGCCAACATTGCCGTCTTCCCTGAAAATTAGTCCAAACTCCCTTCCAAAGACAAATGACAATCCATGACCTTTACAAATAGTTTTGAGTATTCGTTGGCATGCATGGAAAACATCTAGTTTGACTACTACTGCATCACCAAAAATACCTTGATATTTGGTACGCAATTTGCAGCATTCGTCCAAGCAAATCATGTCTAGTTTTCTATCTTTCTTGTGCAGTCTGCTGTCAAGGTCTTGTAGCAGGCTTTCAATTTCAGGGCGTGACGGGAAAAAGCAGCTTGTCCGAATTGCCTGGGTTTAGTAGCCCGAAGCTCTAGGGAGCTAGCGCGATGTAGGAAGCTTGCACTGATAATTTTAAAGTTAAAATAACTCCGAAAACGCAGTTAAAATAACGGTGACAGAATAACTCCGATTTCGGAGTTATTTGAACTCCTTGCTTGATGGAGGTATATTAACTCTTTTACTGAGAGTTAAAATAACTCCTATCAAGGAGTTAAAATAACGGTAATAAAATTACAGTACGACAAGTTCTGATATAGTTTTCACTTTCTATTTAATTTTAAAACCACTATTTGGGAAATTTGTGTTTTTACAAAATAAATAAAGTCTGGTTAGCTCTTAATATTATTATAATAAAAATATCGTGATATTACCAAACTACGTATCACCAAATAGTCTGACTAGACCTAGAGTATTATATAGTTAGACAAAATAGTACTGTGCATAATAGCCTAGACTAAATTTAGTTATTTCTTTCATGGTTTTACTGACTGCACTCTAATAATATACTACTTTACAATCATATTTGAAGTTGTATTATAAAACCTATATACACTCATTATAAAATATACTCATTGTAATATTTAAAAAATTGTGTTTTAAAAATTAATAAATACATTTATATACCTCGCCTGTGTTGTTCAAGAGCTGATGGTAACTAACGTATCCACTGCGATTTATTTGGTGGATTGTGCTTTCCACCCTTATAATAACAGGAACTGGTTTCCTCTTATAATATCATATCATATCTCAAATAGTTATGAAATCTATAAGAAATTATATATAGAATATATAGAACAGTAACAAGTTATTAATACCGGTACTAAATTGTAATTATTATTATGTACATCCCACTGACAATAATATATAGCATTAGTATTGACTAACATAATTATTTCTATCTGTTCGCTGCATATGCTGTCAGCACAATCAAATGTTTGGTGCTCAATAATTGCATCGCTATTTTTTAGGCCTGGAAAGCAAGACTAATAACCAATATCAACTCAGGAGAAATGAAAATTCAGCAAAAGGATAGGAGAAAAAGTACAGACATTGGAGGTAAAATAGCTTCATTTTCTGATTCCTGTTTGTCTCTTCGAAATATTTGAGCTTAATTTTCTTGAGAATACAAAACTAAATTAGAGGCCATCCATGAAGACGAGTTGTTTGCAGTGGCAGTGTATCAAGTCATTTATACTGTTTGTGTGTGGCTGTAAGCACAAAAAGTGGTGAAAGCTTAAAACTTAATATTTCCTAGGAAAATCTAGAAGACACCAAAACACAAAGTGAAAATCAGCTGTTTTCCCTTGATATCCTTTGGCTCTATTTTTATTTTCCATCGAATAAGCCTCACTTCCACACTGGGCCCAGGCCGTGTGTGGCATCCAAAGTAATAAAAGTAATACCTATTCGGTGTCAATCATCATTGATGGAATAATGGATAAACCAAAAAGGCCTTGAAAGAGCAGAAAACTAATTCACAACAAACTGAAGAAAATAAATATAAAATATTAATATAAGAGTTTGTGTTGAGCTTTTAGGAACAACCTTACCACATGAACAAAGTAAATAACAAGCAATAATGATTAGTGTAACAAACTTAAATTTGCCTCTGTCCTATAATACCGGTAGATATCATAATGTGAGGTCATGCAGTATGTCAAAATATGGAATTACTGGCCTGTACAGTCTTCAGTGCATTAATTAGAGGTCAGAACTATTGCAAGATTGTAAATGCTCAAATGTTATAAACTGGTGATGGACGTATACAACTTCATTAAACTTATTCTGCCTTTCAATGCATCTACCTTATTTAAAAGGAGAGCTTCAATAAATAAATAAATGTTCCTTTGTGCTGGATATTCTATATTGAATGCATAGTAGGATGCCATAAGAATAATTGTCCCATCTAACAGTGAGAGGTTCTTTAAAGGCCCAACCACTGTCTTTCCCTCAATGCAGATGTAAATAGGGTCTGGCCTTAGGGCATTGCTGGTTGAGATATAGTTATCAATTCCTTGTTCGTCATCATTCTGCAACACAAATATACAGATATTTGCCTTTATATATGACCCACAGTACATGTACACCCATTTCTAATTAAACAGACGTACATGTATCAACCTTAGTACTTTACATTCAAACTAGATTATGCATTCTTCCCTGGAATCACTTGATAAATTCTAAATATGTTAATAATGGTATTGTATTCACTGATCCCACGCCTGATGATTTTCGAAATCAAGACACTGGGATATTTAACATGGAAATAGCTACAGTCATTTCAAATGGAATTTATAGACTTTTGTATTAGATTTTGCAGTCATGCTTAGCCTAAATTTTCATAATGTCAATGTTAAATGTTTGAAGGAGAAATAACCCTTTCCTCAAAAAGAGAATGTTCATGTAAGTAAACTGTAGAAGTTTGAAAATGAAATTACATTTCTCTGCATACCGTATTTACTCGAATAGACGCCGCCCCCGAATAAACGCCGCCCCCGAATAAACGCCGCACGTGAGAGCAAAAATATGAATAAACGCCGCCCCCGAATAAACGCCGCACCTGAATGCGGCGTTTATTTGAAGAAAATCAGCTATTGGTTTCAATACAAATATAACGGTATTTAATTACGGTAGACAGCACAAACATGTCTACATCAGCAATGGGAATTTTTGTCCTTGAGTGCCAATGTTGTTCAGCTCGAAATGAGTATACTTTTTGGCCCTTTCACTAAGCTCCCTTTCTAGAATGGTGGCGATTCGCAGTTCTGTAGTGAATGCTGTGAAATTTGCGGGTACAACAAGCCCAACTTCTCTTTTTCTCTTGCCAGTGATTTGTGCACAGAGTTTGTTTTCATCATTTGCGTCCAGTACTAAATAAACGCCGCCCCCGAATAAACGCCGCCCCCGAATAAACGCCGCCCCCGAATAAACGCCGCACCTGAGTCATGAAAATTTAAATAAACGCCGCGGCGTCTATTCGAGTAAATACGGTAGTTAGTGATATTTTTTAGAAAAGAAAAAAAAAATCAAAACGAGGCAAAAGTCTAATATCCTTAACATCTTTTCGGGATTTCATCCTACACTTTCAAAACTGTTGATTTATAGATGTTCTTTGAAATGTCTGTGGTTATTTCCATGTTAAAGATCCCAGTCTCGTGATTTCTAAAATCATCACATGTGGGATCGGTGAATTGAGACCCATGTCCATTCCTTGCAATTCCTGAGAAATATAGTGAATTAGTTTTACATTCTTGTCCGTGAACATGTCTAAGATCCAGCAGTAGTTCTGCATGGCCTCCAAAGTCACCCATCCCCATTAACTGCTGGAACTGATCTCTTATGATTTGTTCCAGGGCACGATTTTGGTAAATTTGATATCACGTTTCAAACTAAGGTAATTAACATGTACATGTAGATAACAGTGCTCAACCTTAGCGGTAGTCCACTAGTCCTGGACTAGTAAAGAAATAGAACCACTAGTCACAGGACTAGTAACTATTCCATGATTTGTAATGTTTAATAAAAGAAAAAAAGAAAAACTTGTCCTGTGATTGTTTTGCGGTTAATAATCAAAGTCAATTAGATGCGAGCTAGATATCACGACCAAGAACAAGTCATAAGAGATCAATTCTCCAGTGGTTAGTGGGAGTGGGTGACTTTGGAGTCCATGCAGAACAACCGCTGGATCTTCAAGCACGGTACACAGAATGTTTTATTCAGTCAAACACTGTTAATATGGACACCACAGGGACAACAGAAAGCATCTGTATAGGGTCTACATGTAATAACAAGGTAACCATAATAAGGAAATGTCTGTAAAGCAGAGTTTGATTGTACCAGTAATTCAGTTTAAAAGAATATTATTAACATAATGTTCACAATTTTTCAAAACACCTTAAAAACTTAAAGGCCATGCTTATTGATTTAATAATTTTGGAAAATATACTTTGGGACACATACTGTATACATGGCAGACAGATAAAAGCAAGATAAAAACACCTTATTAAAACACCTGGCACTTATTGATAGTGTATGGGGGCGCTTATTAACAAAAACACATTCAAAGGGGGATGCTTATTGGAAGGAGGGTGCTAAATTAAATATATATGGTACTGTACACATGTACTGTTTCCCCCATAAAACCTTGCAGGGCCTGAAATTACTGTACTCGGCTAGAATTGTTGTTTTTATCTCAAACTTCAGCCAGAGAAAATCTGGTCACATTGGTGACCGTATCGGTTGCAATTTCGGACCCTGCCTTGGATTGCTCATGTTAAGGAAAACTCACCGAGACTATCTTGAGGAAGACTTCTTCCTTTCCCCTCATTTCCTTTAAGAGCTGGGGCAGCAAAGTAATAGCAGCAGCAACCTCAATGCCTATACAAAACAGAAAATGAGGAAATAATTAAGGTGCTCATGTGTATAGAGATATATGGCTATCAAGAAAGAATATGGCATAGAGATTAAATGGAAGTTTCAAGTGACATTTAGAAAATTGAGTTAAGGCTACTGTGAATGAAACATGGAGTCAAGTCTAGTCATAACTATGTTTACCTTTATCTCCAGGCTCATCCTCGAGTGCAACAACCATATCGGCAAGGATTTTCTTTGTCTGTTGACTGGTTATAGTCCTACTATGTGCAACTATCTTTGGAGCCCATTTGGTGCGGAACAAGTCCGCACTGTCCCGGGAGACATTTTTATCACCAAGACGCCCAAGTTCTTTCTTCAGCTGTAAAAACAACAAAATTAATGTGAAGTGTTACAGATCATGAAGTGTTCGTGGTATGAACTTCACATGCTGAAAATAAACACAATTGGTTTGATATTCTTATTTCAATTTGACAGTTTGGAAAACAACATAACAAAACACTTGATACACGTATTACCTCTGTTGGTGGCTGAAGGGCTGGGTAGCTTTTTAGAACGTCCTGAACAGGCACTGGATCAGTCATTATCCCATGTCTTCTAAATGAGTATGTCACAGACATCAACTCCTTGATGAGTGCAAGATTTTTACATGACGTCTTCTCCATTTCCTTACACATCTTTTTCTGATGATCCCTGCAGGTATCGGGGTTTTCCCCCTCAGGGAAAGGAGGGAGGGACTCTGTGTTACATGTACTTTGTTTGGCCTTTTTTGTCGGTTGGCTGGCTTCTGCAACCTCGCACTCAGGAGCTTTCTCCAGTGCACGCTTTGCAGTTTTGTTCTTCCTAAGGTTTTTTAACCTAAACTGAATGGCTTTTGCCCAAGATCCCTATGTATAAAAAATATGTATATTGTAGATACAACAATTAAAAATATAAGTATATAACTACTTTCATGTACATGATATAAAAAAAAACATTGGTTACCAAAAAGGGTCATACTGTACATGTACTAAGGCACCATGGAGTTTCAGTAGGTTATTGGGTGCCAGTGCATGTACCTCACATGCAGAGTACATACCATAAAAACCCGTAAATAAGCCGCACCTTTTCACCCGAAGTTTTCGTTCAAAATCGGGGGTGCGGCTTATCTATGGGAACACCTAGAAAGGAGACCCAACGTTAACATATATTTACATATCATGACGTGGGAGATTGGCACTACTCCGAAATCGGAGTTATTCTGTCACCGTTATTTTAACTCCGTTTTCGGAGTTATTTTAACTCAGGGCCGTAGCGCCCTTAGGGGCCGGGGGGGCTCGTGCCCCCCCCAAATGTGTTCCAAAAACAAACAAACAAGGTACCTGTCCCCCTCGGAAACCCAGGGGTTAGGTTGCGAAATGACTTTGTGCCCCCCCAGTTTTTCAGGGCATGCTACGGCCCTGTAACTCTCTAAAATTCTCAGTGCTGCATGCAAGCTTCCTACATCGGGCTACCTCCCTAGAGCTTCGGGCTACTAAACCCAGGCAATTCGGACAAGCTGCTTTTTTTTCCGTCACGCCCTGAAATTGAAAGCCTGCTACAAGACCTTGACAGCAGACTGCACAAGAAAGATAGAAAACTAGACATGATTTGCTTGGACGAATGCTGCAAATTGCGTACCAAATATCAAGGTATTTTTGGTGATGCAGTAGTAGTCAAACTAGATGTTTTCCATACATGCCAACGAATACTCAAAACTATTTGTAAAGGTCATGGATTGTCATTTGTCTTTGGAAGGGAGTTTGGACTAATTTTCAGGGAAGACGGCAATGTTGGCAAACGAAGAGAAAAAAAGGCTCCTTCATTAAGCAAGATTGAGGAAAATCTTTCCTCTCCCTTAGAAAAGTGTTGATGGACATTCCAGGCAGTCCGTTGACTGCTGAGACGCTTATGAAATAGAAACGTTTCGCCTACACACAGATTATGGGACCGAAAGGAATGAGAACTTGCAGCACCTCCTTAACCGTTACCTGCTTGTTGGGGCATCATATATCTCACTTGAACTGGCAACCGCTGTCATCCTTGTTGTTTCACAACCGAAACAGCAGGAAACAAAACCAAGGAAAATGTACAACAGGGAAGCATGTAATTGTGCCTACTCCTATTGAAGCAACGATGGTGCACGAACAGAGTAAAGTGGCAATGCATGAAACTATCGGTAAAAAAAGAAGGTATTAAAGAGCAAGCTAATTGGAATCAGCTGCATGATAACACAACACCGTATACCATTATGGCAGTTAATGTTGAGGATTTGTGCAACGACGAACAAATGTAGCCAGGATAATAGCAACAAAAGAAGAAATAAGAGCCTTTTCAATAAAATAAGAGCCTTTTCAATAAAAAAAGATATCCGCTTCTAAACGAAAACAATGTGAAAAAGAGTTACTCTCCAAACTTGGTGAGCTGCATAAGTTGCTTGACAATGACCCTTCACCGATAATTAGAGATGAGTATGAGAAAGCAAAAGCTGAACTTGACGCGATTATTCACTATAAACTTAATGGCTTATTTGTAAGAAGTAGAGCTTGTTGGCGTGAACACGGAGAAAAATGCTCAAGATATTTTTTCAATATCACCAAAAGGAATTTCAGTAAGAAGCATATAACAGAGTTAAAAAGGATGACTCAACAGAAAGAGATCCACAGCAAATTTTGAAGTTGCAGAAGAATGTTTATGAAAATTTATATAAATCACATGGTAACAATGTTGAAGACGAAAGCTTCAGATGTTTCTTTGAAAACGACAGTATACCAAAACTAAATGAAGAGAAAAAAAACTCCTGCGACGCACCATTTTTGACAGAGGTAGAATGTTTGAAAGTTTTAAAACAATTTCAAAGAAATAAAAGCCCTGGATGTGATGGTTTCTCTGCTGCATTTTTTTTTTTTTTTTTGGAATGACATTAAAGACAGTTTAATTTCAAGCTTCAATCACGTGTTTATTTGTGGAGAAATGTCGTGGGGTGATCTCACTTATTCAGAAAAATAAATTACTTTAGTCACAAAATTGGAGACCCATTTCTTTGCTGAATGTGGATTATAAAATAGCATAGCCAACAGAATCGTACCTCATTTAATTAATTCTGGTCAAACTGGCTACGTCAAAAAGTGGTATATAGGGCATAACGTCAGATTGATTTCCGATATCCTTGATTATTGTTCGCGATATAATATTCTCAGATTAGTTGAGTTGCAATTATTCCTTGCTTGACGGAGTTAGATTAACTCTTCTACTGACCCATGTGTGTGTCGGTACTCGTTTCATGATAAATAAGAATTAAATTAGACAGGCGAGAACCTGAAGCAATCCTGTTAAATTTATCGACAGCCACTGCCCAATTTGTCCTGCTAAAAACGTAAATACTCGAAAGTACATGATTTTTAATTTAGAGCACAACAAGCCCATGCTTACTTCTCAACGTTCAAAATTTGTGAATGATATAAAAAATATCGTTGGGTTAATATAGAGCAGATTGCCGAAACAATAGTGTATTGTTGTTCATAACAAAGACTTTCCCAAACCTATCCAAGTAACACAAGTGAACTTTATTGATTTAGAAGTTAAAGTAATTACAAAGTCAATCAATCCGCATAAGTTCTTCGTCTTTTCTAAAAATCTGTTCAGAAAACGCATTACAAAGTGAATCTATCTGCATAAACTCTTCTCTTTTCTAAAAATATGTTCTGGAACAGACACAAAATATCTTGAACAAACGCGTTGTTCATTGTCATTCAGTGGATGTATTTCACGTCTCACTACTTCAAGCACTTGATCAATACGTCTCACTACTTCAAGCACTTGATCAATGATAGAAGATCTGTTGTTACTGAACTGAATATTTATATGATACACTGTGGTCCAGGGTAACTTGTAAAGTTCAGATAGATAAACTTTCCATGAGCGATGCATTTCAATGTTCAACATGTAGCAAACAACGTTCACAATCTCCCACACACTCTCTTGTTTGACTTCGTCTTTTGCATTGTCGTAGAACAAATTTCACGATTCCTCTTCGAATAAGATCAAACAATCGTGCTGTCTTTGGCTTGGGTGATTTGTTTCACAGCCATAACATTGTCTTTCTCTCTCGACATAGATTGGTTCTTCACAGAGTGCAGCATACACCAAATGTATAATACTTGATATCCTGTGAAATGCTCTGTTTCTTTCGACGTGTTCTACTTCATCCACGGTGATCGTTTTTCTTTGAACGCCTTCCATGTCAGAGTTGAATAAAAATATGCGAGCTAATACATATGCACTGAACGGAGTCTGAACAGATGATCAAATAAAGATAGCACCCACACAAAGCGGTTTCAATAGATCGTTAATCCCTTAATTAATTCAATGAATAGACACCCCCTTGCTGCGGAATAATAATGAGATGCAGCGCATTCCTTGATTAATTCAATGAATAATTAATAGACACGCCTCCTTGCAGCGGAATAATAATGAGTTGCAGCTTATTGCAGCGCGCAAAACCGGTTAATTCGGCTCACTCTATACTACTGTTGCAACAGGTCAGGGAATTTTGCATCTAAGTCAGGGAAATTCTAAATTTCTTGTCAAAGTCAGGGAATTTTATTTTTAGGTTGTCACGACGGCCCCTTATGCCTCAAAGTGTCTGCGAGGGAAGGCTACAGGATTTGATAATGACTTGTTTTGTACGAGGGAATGTCGAACAGTGTTATTATGGTCAGTGAAAATTGGATTTTTTTTGCTGATGGGTGGCAACCATGAACTAAGAAAAAGAAGTTAAAATGAACAGAGTGCATTAGCTTAATTATACATATTCACTTCATTTTTAATACCGCGCATTTGTTTTCTTCATGCATGTACAGTCTGGTGAAAAAAATAGGGCATACAGTTGCTTTGCAGGGCTCGACATTGCGACTGCGACCAAACTAATATACAAATGCGACCAAATATTGATTGCGACTAGAATTTCCAATAATTGAAGAGTATGCTGAAATAGCTATGCTGAGACAAGTGTTTTGCATGAAATATTATGTTGCAGTACAACAAAACTTCCAAAAACTAGACATTTATCGTTTGTTGTACTGCAGCATAACACTTGCCTCAACATAATCCTCCAATGTATTTGCTTGTTTGGCATCAAATGGATTAAAAATATTTTCTGGGCGGCATCAGACCAGAAAGGAAGTTCAGTTTCATTATCTTTCCACCAATCAAGTACATCTGCAGAGTGGGCAACATCACTAGCCTTTGCCAAGTAAGTAAGCAGCTCTGTCTTCAAGTGGTTTAGTTCATCAGAAAGACATGGGAAGGCATTTAATACATCAACATCACCAGCTCTTGGTTGTATTTCCTTAACCTTTGCTGGACTGAACAACCTAGCAGCCTTGAATGCTGCCACTGCAGGAGCATTGTCATTATCCTGGAAATAACGTATGCCTGGCTGTACACATCCCATTCCATGGTCAAACATTTGCTGTTCAACTGCTAGGTTACCAATTTCCCGGATAACAGCCTGAAGGTTAGGATACCACCTTGCATGAATTGCAGCCCTAATCTTCAGTATTTCTTCATAACAGTTTACCACTAGCACTCCATCTCCCTCCAGGTTGTATGTGGCCTTGACAAAATAGGTGCCAATGTCAATAACTGTGGCTAATTCCACCTTGAGGAGCATTAGGTCTGGTGGGCTGTCAATAACTGCCAAGAGCTTAGTGCGAGTAGCAGGACAGCTATCATTGTGTTGATGTAGAAATTGCACCACATCTCCAAACTGGTCAAGAATCTTATTCATCATTTCCCATTTGCTCCACCAACGAGTTTTTGAATAAGATGTCATTGCTCCATCTGTTTGCTCTTTCCATAAAGCTCTAGCCTTTTGACTAAAGGCAAATAATGAATTCCACAGAGTGACGAAGGAGTTTAGAGTTGGAGCCTTAAATTTGCCCCCCACTAAATCAAGAGTGTGTGACACACATGTGACCTCAAATGTGTTTGGGTACATGATTTTCATTGTACGCATTGCTGCACCATTTACACTTGCTCCATCTCGCATAGCACCTAACAGTTTGTTACTTTCAACACCGAGAGTAACAGAAATAACACTCATCAGTTCCCTGGCGAGCTCTTCTGCATTGACACTTTTTTGAAGAAAGCATTGACGAACTAAACGTTGCTCCACATTCCAAACCATGATAAAACGTACAACCACTGCAAGCACTTTACCTAGCCTAGTGGCACCATCAAATATAACTCGCATGTTACACTTACGAGTGTCTCTGTCACCTCAAGACCACCTGGCCAAGCATGTTCAGGATTTGGCTCAAAAAGCACTGGCATTCTCCTTTCAATAAGACCCACATTTACATGACACGAAACACGAACCACCTGACCTCCCGGGATAAATATGTCCCTCTTACTGGTCTTGACAGTTGTTAACTCATGTGATTTCTCAGTGTTTACAAAGTTGACAAGTGCTTCAACTTTCTCTCGCTTCACACCGGCTAGACTTGAGGAAAGCACATCCAGTAATGGCAACTTGTTATCAGCTGTAATACTACATACAGAGTTCTGAGTAATTTCCTCAATTACATTGTACCCCACGATAGGTGAGTCTATGTGATCCCTTGAAACTAAAAAGGGTACGTTAACCCCATACTTGTGATTTTCCCCTGCTAGTTTGAAGTCGACTTCAATCCAACCCATATAAGGGAGCTCAGTTCCATTGGCTGCCTTTACGTCTAGCTCGGTGACCCCTAACAGCTTCTCCACAGGTTGCACCTCACTCCCAGGCAAATTGTTTTGGCCCTAGTCCCATGGAATGGTGGAAACTTGGGCTCCAGTGTCCCATAAAGCTTCAGTTGCTATTCCATTTAACTCGCATTTTATTGTACACTTCCTCCCCACTAACTGTACGACAGTAGCATACTCTTTAGGTGACAAGTGACTACGGTATACTCCCTCATTTTCACCATTTATACTGTTAGCATGCCCCTCCAAATGGTAAACCGCCTGGTATAACACTTTGTGTTCTCTCCAGTGTCTATGTTGACATGCTTGGGAGCAATACCGGACAACTTTACATTTGCTACATTGTTGCAATGGGGTGTTAAATTGTGTCTCTCCCCTCCCACAAGATTGACAAGCATGGGACAACTGAACCTTTTGAGCTACACCCTGTCCCTCGGCTGCAGCCCCTGGAGGTTTCCCTGAGACAAGTTCTTTTTGCAACCTCGAGCAAAGTGTTCCTCAGAGCCACACTTGTAACAATGGTTACACTGTTGTTCACCTGCATCTTTACATGCATGACATAATAACTTCCTACGGTGACTTTGTTGCTGACTATTATCACCCTCTCTTGTAGGAGCCTGGGCCTGAGACTTATTAAATGCATCTCTTAAGGATGCTACTGCACCGCTTCCAGGGCTGCCACTAACTTATTTGGTTTGGGTTCTTTTACTTTATTAGCTGACTTGTCATTGTTACTAGTAGCTTGGCATGTATTGGTGTGTGCTTCAACCTGACTTACTTGTGGGCCCCTTCTGCTACTAGCCCCCATCTTGTTTAGTCTCTTTGTCTCTGCTGAAACAGCCGTGTTTACACGCTCCATAAGCTCCTCATCACTTGCACTTTCTTTCTCCAGGAGCGGTCGTAGCTTTGCTCGAATCGACTCTTGTTGGAGCCCAGTCTCCACTACATGTAAGAATAGAGATTGTACAAGCGATGCATCATACTTCACAGTACTGTCAGTTGCAAAAGAAGCAAATGTGATCTGTTGCCGCAAATTCATGGCTCGTATTAGAAACTCTTGAGGAGATTCTTTTGAACCTTGGCACAATCCGGAGAGCTCTTGGTATAGTTCTGTCCCAGATTTTTGCTTGTAGTGAGCCCTTAGGATCTGTTTGAGGCGTGACAGAGACAAATTTGGTGTCATCTCTAAATAAGATCTTAGTTTCAAAACAGGACTAACAACTCGGATTACTGCCTCCGATATCTCGCTTTCGGTGTACCCTGCTTTCTCAGCCGTGTCAATTTGCCTGACCAGACTGACATATGACAAGCCCTCTTTGTATTGGTCTCCAGTTACCTGTCCGTGAATTTTTAGTTCACGCTCCAAAATCTTGCCGATATCCCCGGTAACTTTCTGTTCGGCTGTCTGCTTTTTAGCTTGTTGTTCGGCTTGCTGTGTAGCTTTCTTTTCAGCTTCCTTTTCAGCTTCCTTTTCAGCTTCCTGTTGGGCTTGACCAGCAGTGGGTTCGCCTTCCAGTGGTGGCGGATCTCCAGCCACGGTTTTAACGAAACCCTCGAGGAGTATTTTCTTTTCCCCAAATTCCGAGCATTCTTCCACATCCGCCTCTATTTTCTCGCGAATTTTCTTGGATAATTGGAGTTTACGAAAGCCCTCCACTGCCACATTCAATTTTTCTGCCACTCCAGTGAGCTCATCCATAGACTATATCGCAACTCCGCCGTCGCAGTGCACTCTGGGATGGATATCTCAGTTTCCATTGTTAAATCCAAGATGGCCGCCCAACAACAACAATGGAAAACTGAGATATCCATCCCAGAGTGCACTGCGACGGCGGAGTTGCGATATAGTCTATGCTCAGGCCACAGATATCTGCTTCCAGTGCGAGTTGAATCTCCTATCTCCGTAGCGTCGGCCATTTTCCCGCCTAAACACTAGTGGAACTCTTGAATTTCACTCACACATAAACTACAAACAAACTCTGCCAAACCACCACGATTGCTCAATCAAATGACACACGGCCCTCCAGAATCCCTTACTGATTTTCACACGGCGACAATAGCGAAACAAGCGGCTAGAATTCTACGGTTATTTCCTGCAAATCCTCCTGGGGTAGCCATCACAGTTGCCCACGAACCAGCACACAAATGATCCACACAAACACTCCAAAATTGCACTTCACGCTACTTCGTTCAGGCTCAGAGCCCGAGTAGCGTGTCACGTTGGGGTCACCAAAATGTTACGCCGGTTAAACAGTAGATATTTAGAACTAAAGCGAATATTTAAACAGAAAACTCCAGATAGTGCACTCGTTCGTGAATTTACTTCAGAATCATTTTCTACAATATCGATTAGAATATCGATTACAATGACACGCGCTGAACACGTGATCTCTAAATATAACTTGGCTTCCACCTGAACCGGAAGTTACAAAATCATAGGGGTGGGGTGGTCATTTCTCTATTTTCTCTTTTCTAACCTGGTCACAATAACCTACCTCGTGCGTTTGAGCACATTTAATCTATTGTTTGGCTTACTATTCATTGCGTAGCTTTTGAATTTAGCGCTGCTTGGTCTTAGAGATATCCCGGATGTGTCACGGCATTAGGCGATGTGAAAGCTGCAAAATGTATGGGGTTAAGCGATCTTTGTCAGCTTGTCTAGGGAGCAAACGTTCTCGCCATGTAGAACTTTCCTGACTGTCTGCCTCAGACCAGCTTCCTGCTACCTTTGCACCCAATATGTCTACACAAAATCCTCCACACCCAGTGTCACTTGCATCAGAGTAGGGTATGACCTCTATCTTAGGGTTTTCTTTCAAATGGCCTGCCCATGGCGCTCTTCAAAGCTATCCTTCCAGAACTATCCTTCCAGAACTATCCCTCCCTATTTACACCTTATAGACTGTGCCCATGATTCAGCAGAAAAAATAACCTTATACATAACCCGTGTCCACAGACAAGTCACCGGACCTAGGGCTAGACCCATAGACATGACTGTTCCCACTAGACTTGCCAGTTGCCTAGCGGTAGGTGTTGGTGCCCATTCAATCACATCTATCCTATTCCTTAAGCTGACTACATGTCGTAGGGGAACTCGTATTGAACCTTCTTCCTAGTCTAGGGTAAAAAAACGAATAATTCCCCTTCCTGGGTGGGCTCCCAACAACATTTTTTAGGATGTTCAACGAACCCACTAGCCACAATATCTTCCCTAACCAAGTCGGAAGTTTTTCTTGCAGCCGACAAGTAAGTGAAAATACGAATCCCCTGTTCCCTCCAGTGTTTTACTAACGCTTTTTGAATCTTGGAAAAAAAACAATGGGGCTGTAGCTAAACCGAATGGAAGGATGGGGAAAAACGTGCCACTTCTTTATTCCATTCATAGTCCAACTGAAACCTAGAAAGTTATGGTGTGTTGGCAAGATATCCATATGGCGGTACCCCGATTTGTAATCAAATTTGAAGAACCAGTCTCTCGACTTGAAGAGATATTTAACAGTTAGAATATCCTCATATTTAAATTTGCGCACACGTAGAAATTGGTTAACATATCTCAGGTCAAGAATAAATTGAATTGTTCTTGACTACCCTTAAGAGACTAATAATGTGATCCTTCTCTCTCTCGCAAGCAACTCTCTGACTTGGTCAGAAACAAATTCTGTTTCTAGTGCAGACGATTTATGGTTATTACATTCATATCTGGGGGGAAATGTCTATAAACGGAAGGCCATATGATTTTGCTTACCACACTTCAGGAACTCCTTGTCATATGCTGGGCACTGGCGGTTTGGTATGTTTCCTGCCATAATTTCCCCATTCTTTGAGATCACTTTTCTCTTTTTTCCATTCTTTTCTTGGAGTTGTTGGGGGATGAAATTTAGACTTTATTTGAGAAAACCATCCTCTTCTCATGCCATGGACAGTAAGTTCATCACCCAAGAACTTTACTTGCTTTTTTATTCCTCATCTGCTCTTCATATTCGAAGAGCTTTGTCTAAGGTAAGATCCTCTTCCAGGCAATCCTATCACGGATTAAATGATCCTCCAAATCTCTGTAACTATAGTTTTTGGCGATAAGTTTCACTCTGTGACATACTGATCGATTATTTCAGTACCCTTATAGGTCTGTCTCTTCCCCTTCGAAGGTCATAGTGTCATAAATGTGTCTATCTTGCCGTCCAATGATTTAGAGGAGGACTTTGCACTTGTTCTCCTCGTCCTTTTTAGGCATGCTTAATGACAGGTATAGCTCCACCGTGTGTTTCCATTTCCTCCATTTTTCTGGTAAATTTATATTTTCTGTTGAAGAAATATCGATTTCGTGCGGCGGTTTTAAGTTTCCCATACTTGTTTAGAGTATTTCCAAACTTCTGAAACCATGTACTGTTTTGTAATGACTACAAAGACAACTGACTGGAACGCGTTCCCAACTAAAAACATTTTTTTTCCCATTTGCGATAATTCCACCGAATTACCCCCTTTCGGGGTATTCATTATCTTACCACCTCAATTTCACCCAATATCAGTGGAACAAAATAAACACACAAGAAGAAAAAAAGCTATTCCAGAGGACATATTTAGGTGTACTCCAATGTACTGTCTTTGTTGCATTTTTAAACGTAAGATTTACTTAGAAATAGGGTTAAATTTGGTGGACCTTCTAATTCCGTGCAGTGGAATTTAGGGCACTTAATAACGCTCGAAATCGCGAAATTTGGTAGAACGTAATATTCGTGCTGTGGAACATGAAGTACATACGAAGGATCGTGACGTTAGTGTCAGCCTATGATAGAAAATTACACCCTTCAAAATTTGATCATCATTAATTAAAAATAGAGCTTAATTAGGAATATTGCTCTATTGTTGTCGAACTGTTAATTATTCTCAAGGGAGTACTTTACACGTCGTGCAGAAGCACAAGCGATTTGGAAATGCATATTGCTGTTCTCAGTAGTCCCACTTGGACTACAGGTCATCCGTAGAGAACGGATAAACGAAACCCAAATAACATCCATTGGTTGGCTTTCTACAGCTACGTCTACACTAAGGAAATCATGTATCCGTATTGATCTTCATTCCTACGAGAACGTAAGATCATATGAATCAGGAGACGTTTGACTTTAGTCTACGGCGGCGTTAATATTAATTCAAATGCAATTTATCAATCCATTGCAGTCCTAGTGCAACATGGAAATGGCGTACGTCACATCGTAAGACAAGCACCGTAATATCGTTGAACATGTTGATGAAATGCTGCTTTCAACATTCAACATGGTACATGGTGTATGATACATGGTTTAACAACATTTGAATGTTGAACGATTATGTTTGAGCAATGTAATAAACAGTATATAACCCGAAGAAACAAAGACAACTGTACTTCCACCTGCTCGTTTAATACAACATGGCGGATCTCTTACTTTACTAGATAAGTGCACATGCGCTGTACATATGTAAATGAGTGATACATTAATAATTTATTCATAAGACATTAGAAAATCTATTCAGCGGAAATACCTTCTCCGATGGTGTAGTGGTTATATAATAATAATAATGTTTATTAAAGCACTTGATTGGCAATTTACAATAATAAAAATTGAAATTGAAAAACTCAAGTTTTCAGATAATACATTTATGGTATATAGTAATATTGTATAAAAGGCAATTAAGGTAATGTGTTTAAACATGTAAGGCTATGGGTTAGCATCCCATTTACGGACACAATATGGTAAAAAACTGTTACTGAAACGAGTACTTCTGCATTTATACAAGGGCAGCTTCCTAGGATTTCTAAAATTATAATAATGGTCAACAGGGTCAGGTAACAGGCTGCGGAGTTTACTAGTAGTGTTTAAATTGTTCTTGTAAAATGATTTACATAGAAATTCTCTTCGCTCCTCAAGAGTGGTTAGATCTAGTGCAGTTAGTCCATTAGTGTAGGACAGATGTGGAAAGATGACACGAAGAGCACGACGTTGGATTTGTTCAAGTTGATCACTTAGTTTGCGCGACAGTGAAGTGTGCCAAACTGGGCAAGCATACTCCAAAACTGGGCGGATGAAATAGGAGTAGACCGATCTTAGGTCTCCTGATGGAACGCCACTTCGTTTCAGGGATCGTAAAGCAAACAGACGCTTACTTGCTTTAGCGCACACAGTATCCACATGAGTCGACCACTTGAGGTCAGACGACAAGTGAACCCCAAGAAGTTTAGTGGTCTTGACTGACTCAAGGGGCAGGCTGTTAACTGTAAGTGGTTCCAGCGACTTTGGGTCCTTAACGTAGGAGATGGTAAACTCTTTAGTTTTTGTGACATTCAGCTTCATATTATTAGACGATGTCCATTCACAGATCTTGTCAAGTTCCCGCTGTAAGACAGATGGCTCAATCGACGATAAGGATATGACCTCAAACACCGTAACGTCATCTACGTACTTGTACAAAGGGAGTGTAGCAGATAAATCATTCACCATAACTAGGAAAAATAAGGGCCCAAGTTTTGTTCCTTGTGGTACCCCAGCATGAATAGGTTTCCAAGTAGAAGTAGAGTTACCCAGTTTCACCCGAAGCTGACGATCTTGTAAAAAGTGTGCACACCAGTTCAGTAGAATGGGAGGAACATTAAGTAATTGGAGCTTGTGTAACAAGATATTATGGTCAATTCTGTCAAAAGCCTTAGAAAAGTCAATTAAACAAGAACGCACCACAGTTTTAGGAGACTCAGTAGCAGCCAGCCATTGATGGATGAGATGGACCAGAGCGTGCGTCGTGGAGGTCTTTTTCACACTACCGAACTGAAAAGGGTCGATGTATGGCATCACGACAGCTGCAAGCCAATCGAAAACAAAGCCTTCAAGTACCTTGCTAAGAACAGCAGTTAGAGAAATCGGCCTGAGGTCACTATCAATGGAGCGCGGCTGAGGAACTTTACCTAGGGGCAGGACATTAGCACACTTCCACAGAGAAGGGACGTGGCCTTGGCTAATAGAGGAATTGAATATAGAACACACTGGGCGGCATAACATTGGTGCGAAGTTCTTCAGAACCCAGTTAGGAATTTCATCCGGTCCACGTGACTTGCGCTCTTTGATGGCCAGTAGTGAACGTTCAACAGCTTCCGGGCTAATAATGTATTCATCGGGGGTGTAGTGTACAGGGATGGGGGTGAATTCGAGAGGAGGGATATCACTAGCAACATTACTGAAGGAGTCATTAAATACATTAGTTATCACGTCCGCCTTCAACGCGGGAGACAGAGGTTCGAGTCCTCGCCGGCGAACCACATAATTTTCCCATAGTATGTTACATGTATATCTTTCTCTTTCATGCCTTTACATACTCAGTACCTTTGATATAACAGATCTACAGTGATACTATGTGAAATGTGGCTGATTACACTTACTTAGAATACTCTTTGCTGCCTTACTAGTTTCTAAGTTGTACATCACTTCGTGGCTATATATAGGAATGGCTCCGACCTCTGACCATATAAATTAACTAAAACCCTAACCCGAACCAAGTAGGTCACATTTCACGAATATGGCGAAGCCACTTAAAGCACATGGTTCGTGGCTCATGGTATTTCTGCTGACCAGATTTTCTAATTTGCATTCAGCATTCTGCAAAATACCCTCACCGAGTTTGAATGGCCGTCAGCTACGATGTTGAGATGGGAAGGTTTTTTAACCCTGGTTGATAACAAATTGACCTTAGTTGAATCAAATGTACCTACTACAAGTGCATTGTTTCTATCACAGATGATACTTTCTCTACATTATTTTGTATATTAATACATTAAAGTAATGTTATTTGTATAAAACAAAAGGGTACTACTAACCGTCATCCCAAGAACAGTTGCACAGGTCTTTCTCCAATTATGACTAGGCTATGGGGGGTCATAATGTTTGTTGGTCCCTGCAAACAACTTTGCTCGACAAACATCAATCTAAACAAAGATTAAAAGGAAATTCAGATAAATTTCATTATTCACCCTAAGACAAGCACGAGAGTTGGGAGAAATGGTAGTTTTATATGAATTCATTATGAAAGAAACACTTACAAAGACCCGCAAATTAGCAAAAACAGTACTATTCGAGGCGGGGGCAGGGGAAATATAATTAAATAATACATTGTAAAACTAACTAGCAGAAGCTTATCTGCATAGTATGAATTACAGGTAAAGATTATAGAATAAATTTTATATTGCAAACTTTGTGTGTGACAATTAAATGAAGTATGTATGGAAAGAAGGATACATGTTCATTTGAAAGATTCGTTCGTTTAATCTTGGGCACCATTTTGAATAATGATGCGGTATCTCCCATGAATGAAATGTTTGCAAGTTCACTTTTCATGCTGTCAACCACTGGTACATGTAATTTTTACTGCAGCAACATGCAATTGCAAAAAAAACATGGAGAAAGAGCTACATGAGATTGTGCCAAGATGTGGCGGTATTTGGACAGGAATAACAGACATTTTGCACATTGTCAGAAATTCAGGCCACCCATACGCAGCTAGGCATTAAATTTAATCAATAAACCGAACCGGAGTTGCTTAGAATTTTACAGTAGTTTGTATGGAATTATTATATAGATATTTGGGGGGGGGGGATACATTGGGAGATGGCGTTATAACGAAGCTCATTTGTTCCGAGCTTAGCAATTTCTAAATCATATTGCCCTCCGTAAACTTGTATTATTTCAAGTTATAACGAATAATTATGGCTGCGAAAAGAATCTGAAATGAGTATAACTGACCTCCATGTTGACAGCAATCTCCTACCTTTCAGCCGTTATGATGATTCCTCTAATCAACTTTACAATATAAAACTCGGGTGGTTATTGTTTTGTCCCGATTCAGCCGAGTAATTTAAAAGACGGTATATTGCCCAGATAGATCCAAATATAACTTCACATTATCCTCTAGCTGCAAATTGCGAACAAATATGAGTAATTTTAAGGTTTATCGACGGCCACAGCCGGAAAGAATCCTGTAAACACTTAAGTCCTTTGCACCTCTCTTGCCTCTCTTCGAAACGCTTTGTTTGCCATTTCTCTCCCGGTTTGTCTGCACAAGCCTGGAAACTGGTCTGATTGGGCTAAAAAAGAACGTGGCATATGCTCGGCATTATTGAAATAAAATATACAAAACTAAATCGTGATTGTATTCCCCGTGATAATGTATTCCCGGTTTTGGACATAAGGCATATTACACATACCCGAGTACTAGAGCCACTAGTGTCTTTAAAGTGCATACAGTATGTATAAGCCCATGCACTCTATCTCTATCGTTAATGTTGATTCTAAATCAAGCATATAGGTCATGTGAATAGTAACATATTTCTTTATTTGAGCGTTTCATCTGCTACCCTGGGTGCCAGAGGTCTTGCTCTCTAAGATTACTGACATAAAAAGGACCACCTCCGGTGCTAACTGATTGTACCTTCAGCACTCTTTGTGTCAGTAAACTTATTGAGAAGGAATTCTGGTTCCCAGCATACGAATCTATGAGTTGTAAATTAAGGTTTATATTTCCAATATGCTAATTGTGTTTTTTAGGAGGTTTCATGCTGGCAGAGATAAATGCACTTTATACACATCCATGTTATATTTGGAGCTTGTAGAATTAATTTTATCAAACATTTAATATAAATCATAAATAGTTTCATTCACAAGGAGAAAGAAATGACAGTAAATCAGTCTAATTGACATCACATTATTACCATATTTGAAGTAAAAATTGTGAATAACTCATATGAACAACATCCAAATATATTTTACTCTTCATCTATTCACTTGATGTTGACTTACATTAATGGGAAAACTGGCACTTGTAAGACAGTAACACAGAAACAAGCATGTGTTACATGTATATCCAGGTATACGTAATTAATACCTTGTTCGCTGAACTGCTTCACATTTGAAAATTAGGTTAGAGAATCTTGGATATTGTACTCATGTCTCGTACTTGATTTGCAGTTGAATGGCACATTTCATTTAGTGAGTTCAAGTCCTCAAAACAACTTGACATTTCCTTCTTCCACATGACATGTACATGTATGCTGTTCTTGCAATGGCTTTAATGTTTCACAAATATGCTACTGAATGTGAACCTTGAGGTTAATTGGAAGTCCGCAAAAGCACAGTATGCAGTTTCGACCACATACATTTCTTTGCTTGCTGCATTGTTTGCCATCTGGGTAAGTGATTGGCAACACCATCTTCAGGGAATATTAGAGAGCTTTAGATCCGACTCCGAGTACGAGTACGAGATTTGACCGTGAGAAGTCTGGCACTACCATCTCGTCCTCGGCTTCGCGGTTGCTTAATTTGCAACTTTAGATGGCAACAACGACGACGCGATGTGTTTTTAATTGATGCGAGCCGCCATGCTTAGCAGAAAGTCAAGAGAATATTCAGTATCACTTTTTATAGATGACATCATAGAGGAGGACGAGTTGCTAGCCATTTATGAGGTGACTGATAGAAAAAAACCGTGTTTACCATACTGGAATTATGAAAAGCTTGACGTGGAAAACATGTCAGACGATGAATGTAAAACGGAGTTCAGATTTGGCAAGTCAGAGCTTCCCATTGCAGAAGTACTAGAACTTCCCGATACTTTCACCTGCATCAATGGAACTGTAACCTCGGGAATGGAGGCTTTGTGTGTTCTACTTAAAAGGTTTGCGTATCCGTGTCGTCTGAGTGACATAATACCACGATTTGGTAGATCGGTGCCTGAACTAAGTCTCATTTTAGCTGAAGTCTCCGAGTATGTTTACAGAAGTCACGGTTATCTCTTGTGTGATCTAAATCAGCCATGGTTGCAGCCGCATCGTCTCGAAGAGTTCGAAAATGCTATCTATGATAAAGAAGCAGCCCTAGATAAAAACTGTTGGGGTTTTGTAGATGGAACAGTAAGACCCATATTTTGCCGACCTGGAGAAAATCAGCGCATCATGTACAATGGGCATAAGAGAGTACATGCTCTGAAATACCAAGCTGTGGTTGCTCCAAATGGGCTGATAGCAAACCTTTATGGACCAGTAGGTGAGTGTAAACTTAATGATAACTACGTAATAAACTGTATGCATAGTGCGGTAATACAATGTACATACAGTAATTTGAATTTATGATTATGGTAGAGCTCATTAAACCAATGAAATAATTTAGTGCTCTTTAGCACTATTTAAACAATAGAAAACAATATAAATAACGAGAGTGAAGTTCTCAAACCTTTTAATTTCATTAGAAATATAAATACGGTATTACCCTATTTAGCACTAGTTAATTAGATATTTCATGAGTTTAATGTCTGCTAGCTGACGCTACTTACCGGGTAATTAATGCACTCGAATATATATGTATCAATAATTGATAATTTGTCTGCATGTGAGCTGGTGGTAACCATGTAAATCCTGCAATCTGATTGGCTTTGTGAGTGGGTGGGGGAAGGAAAAAGGGTGGGGGTTAAGGGAACACTATCACCAGCTTAGGGTCAGTCCGTATGGAGAAAAATGTGTGCCTCTGCCACAGTTTTTCTCTATGTTGACCTCCAGCAGCTGGCCGGTAAATAATCTATAGGTTATGATAAGCTGACAGAAATTAATTATAAGTATTTTGTGGCTTTTAATGATTATGACATACCAGTATGTTGTATTAGTATAAACCAACTAGTGGACTATTACGAATCCTGCATTCTGATTGGCTACCCTACTATAGGTCTATTTGTGATAGCCCGTGGTAGAGGAAAACTGCACACATTTTCACGAAATAAAACAAAATCAACTTCAATTTGTTTCTTTCTATTATTTTCTACTGTCCGACTAGTTATAGTTTATACTAAAACAATAGTTAGACCTCTCGCCTTCATGTGCTACTAGTTATTAGCCCATTCGGCTGTACCTCATGGGCTATTGACTTGTATCCCATTGGCGGGCTGTAATAATAATAACGGATTAATCAGTGACATTTCCACGAGGTGGCTCTTCATCCACTGATGGGCCTACGATTTAACGTCCTTATCCGAGAAGAAGTGAAGGTCTAACCATTTGCAGCTCGTAAACGAAATTGTTTCACAAAGGTAGCACCTTCTACTCAGTTATTTTAAGACCCTGAGTGTTGGTCTGGCCGGGGTTTGAACCCGCGACCTCCCGCTCAACAGACCGGAGCTTAACTACTGAGCTAACCGGGAGGCATAGATCTAATTTAAAAAAATATTGTTAATTAGTTTACTTGTTTTTTTATTTATTTAACTACCCTTTTATAATACTACATGTAGCTGCACTTCCAAAATGTTGAATGGGATTAAAACATATAGCATGATATTTATATATTTTTGTCTGTGTGTCATTATAGAAGGGAAAAGACATGATGCTGGTTTGCTAGATGAACTTCAGTTGTACTCCAAATGGCCAATGAACACTGTAAGGACAGCCGTTGAATGGGTTTTTGGTGATATTACCACATATTTTGCATTTCTGTTTGTGCATTAATTAGAAATGCATTTACTTGTATGTATGGTTCTACTACAACATCCTTTTTTTGATTTACAACCACCTACTCTTCAAGATTATTTTCAAGTCTAATATGCTTGCTACATGTATGTATAAATTATGTTGTGGTTTAATTTTAACCCCTGGTTAATTTGTTTAACATGGTTCAATTTTGTAATTTTTTAAAAATCAATTCATTTTTTTTGAACTGGTACTACAATAATATTTATCAAGATTGTTAAAACGAATTTTTTATACTTTTTTTGGGATTCATAAAAAATGGGGTTTGTTTTTTGGGGGGGAATTTGGACCAGTGTTAATGTACTTTGTGTGTTAATGTACTTGTACAAGCAAGCACCACCAAATTCTTACTTATTTTTTTACTTATTTAGTATCAGTGAAGTTGTTAAAAAGTATAGTTATTATTATGAATAATAGAAGGATTATGAGTGAAGGTGTTAACTAAGTCTAAGTTATATGAGTGAAGGTATTATACATGTATGTAATTATAAGTGTATATGATAAGTGGAGTGATGGTGTTAACTAGGTATACATTATATGAGTAAGTATTATGGATATCTTATATGAAAGTTATTTAGTTAGAGAGTTATAAGAGAGGATGGTTAAATATTATTTATATGTTATGTGATGTTTCAATGACGATATTGGTGGTGTGTAATGATTAAGGGTTTATGTTGGGTTTGTAAAATTTAATGTTGGTAGTATTAGGATAGTTTTTTGGTTAGTTTTTGTGTGTTATGTGTTAATGGTGTTTTTTTGGTGTTTCTTGTTACTGGTGTAGTGTTATTGTTGTTTAAAAATTATCATTAATTAGAAAATTTTGACATCTCTAGGTTTGACGAAGATTTGATGAAGATGTCATATATAACCATTTGTGAGAGAGAAAAAACGGAACTAAGTTACAATGACCATGATAATACTATCACAATCTACGGTGTTCTCTTAAAAAATGGGATAAATCTGCAAGTGGATGGAGCTTTGTTGTCACTGAAGATAAGTCTTTCCAGGAAAGTAAGGTTGGATATATTTTGTGGAGAACAACATAGAAGGAATGGAAATCAAACATAACTAGAGATTGATTGATTATAAATTATAGAAAACCATTCATGTCTATAACTTTTTGGTGTATTTGTGGGTATACAAGTGATTAAGGACAAGATTAGAAATGGAAGGCGAACACTCACAGAAAAAGGAGGCTGGTATTAACTTGATACATAATTTTTATTCACTTGTTATAATGTATAATTTACAGAAATATTAAAAATGCTTTAGTGAAATAAAAGCCTTATTCTGAAAGTTTGTAGTAATGGACATTTTGTAGTCTTAATATTTAACATATCAATCTTGCTTTTAGAGGGGGCAATCTGTGCTATGGCGTTTTTATTTTTTGTAAAATTGTTTTCCTTCGTTCCGTCATGCTTTCTAGTTTTTTGTCAACATCTGTTTATTTTTTATTTTTTTATTCCACTTCATCAAGCCTTTTTTGAATGTCTGATGTTTGTCTTTTTAGGCTATATCTTTCTTTCTCAATGTTCCCTTCAGCTAGTACTAAAGCCCCCATTCTCTTTATCCATGGTCTGCTGTTATTTAGGGTTTCATCCAAATATGAGATGTCTGTATCTGAGGCTACAGTAATTTCCTTCTCAAAACCATTTGTAAAATCCTCTTGAAACTCATTTGCGAAATCCTCTGGAAATTCATCCATGACCTTTTTAAGGATTAAAGAGGTAAATTAAATATTTTTGATTAGTGTAATTACAATAAGTGGTCGGGGGAGGGGGTTGGTGGTTGGGTGGGGGGGGGGAGGGGGAGGGGGTTGGGGTGGGGGTATGAGTGGGTGGGGGGGGGGATGGGATGGTATGATGTTAGGTGTGGGTTTTTAATGGGTTGTGGGATTTGTTTTGGGTTTCCTCTTTGGGTTGTTTTCTCTACCATAATTTTATTATATCTAAAGTATTTTGAATTTATTTTTCTACAATATTAAAATAAGAAATATGTGAAAAATAATTTTATATAATTTATATAAAATATTTAATATAGGAAATATTTGAAAAATACTTTACATTATGGGGCTGCTTTAGAATTGAATTACCAAGCGTGTATTTCTGATAACTATAATAATAATAATAATAATAATAATAATAATAATAATGGTCTTTAATTCATTGATAAAATACATATCATATGTTACAATGTAATTTAATAAAATACGGAATACTAATTACAATCTAAATACAAATACAATTGTGTATACACATTAAATACTGTTAATGATACTGATAATAATAATGTTGTAATCATATGTTAAATTAGTTAACTAGACCCCTTCTTCAGGGATTAGGAAGTCTGTTAGGACCTAAATCTCAGAGGTGCTCTGAGACGGTCGCGTGTTTCTGCCTCTCAACTCCACAACTTCTGTCATTCTTTTATTGATATCGGTCATTGCTTGATGGATCTCGCCATAGTCAACTTCTACTCCACTTGCTCTTTTCTCCTCTTGCTCTCTCTTTTTAAATTCTTTGACCATTTTGTCGAACTTCTCACGGACCGATCTCTGATTAACTTTCAGTCCTGCTCCAACAAGTATTTCGGCTATACTGGTCCAGGCAGCTCCCCTTTCCTTCGTCCCCGGTCGGTATTGGTAAGGCTCCATCGCAATTACTTCCCTGAGCAACAGTTTTTCGTGTATCTCTTTCCATACAAACAGCTCTCGCTTGGCAGCCATCTAATTGACAAGATTTGAACGTCATGTAAGTTAATTTATATACTCGAAAATTATACACGTACAATGCAAATGTCTCTATAAACTTCAATGGTAAGACAAATGTAATCAAGCACTCAATGTAAAGCTTTTTTTAATTTTAACACATAGCAACTAGCTTATTAAACTTTTGCTTTTTAGTGTTTGTTCAGTTCGCGAAAAGTACGGAGTTCAAGTTGTAATTTTGTGATGTTGCTTACTCGATGCCAATTGATATAAAAGATAAAATAATTATCTAGAAACATTTTGGGACTCATATTTATTCTGCCACATAAACAGTTTTCTTCTGAATATGCGGAGAGGAATCAGTATGGCAATGCTTTTGCACACAGTTCTTGTGCACTTGCTTAATTCACTGACTTCAGAGTTCAGTTAACGAAACGGGATCGAAACTAGAAAAGCTAAAAGTTCTTGAAACTCCAGTATCTATTTTATTTCATTCAAAAATTCATAGCTAAGTTTTTTTGTCATGTTTCTTTCTTACAGGACACGGAATTTAATTACAAAGACAATAATTATCTTACCTTTTCAAGGTCGTACTCGCGGCAACGAGATTTTCAGCAAATCTTGTAGTCTACGAGAGGCCGGCTACGAGTTTTCCAAATTTGCGTGACTTTGTCACGTCCTGACGCATGTGCACTATGCAGGGCAAGGAAAAGTCGTACTCGTACTCGGAGTCGGATCTAAAGCTCTCCAATATCACATGGAAGGCTCCTGTGATCTTTTGGGTATTGCAGGCTCTCAGGTTACGTAGAAGCCTTTATACCTTTCCCAAGTCCATGTCCTTAAAGTGCATATGAAGCGAAAATTAAGTTGAGCTAAAGTAAAAATGTTTTCGAAATGAGGAATAATGACATTTTCCGTTTATCAACATCTCATCTCGTCTCGGAGATATTCAGGTTTTTGTAATATGCAAAGGAGATGACCTATGACGTCATATTGTTTGCACAGCCTTGGAGACGAATCACAAAATATTGGATAATAATTATTGAAACTTTGCACATATGTGGTACTATGGAAAAAATACATTGTGCAAATTATGATGTTGGCATGGAAATACTCTGGCCTCAGGCTTCCACTACAAGTAACACAAACTTCCCTAATTTCCCCTTTGTCAAACACATTTTTTGGGGTGTGGTTCCAAAATAAGATTTGGAACAATGTAGGCATTGTATGTGAGTAGTTTAAGCAACTTATGGCAACACCTTAATTTGCACAATGATGTCTACTTTTCATAGTGTCATACATGTGCAAAGTTTCAGTAATTTTTATTCAATATTTGCAGAGATATTCTTCATTTTGTGATTTGTCTCCAGGCTGTGCAAACAATATGACGTCATAGGTCATCTCATTTGCATATTACAAAAACCTGAATATCTCTGAAACGAGATGAGATGTTGACAAACGGAAAATGTCATTATTCCTCATTTCGAAAGCATTTTAACATTAGATCAACTTAATTTTCGCTTTATATGCACTTTAATAGAGAAAAAAGATGGCAAAACATTATTAATAGCATTATATAATACATTTATAGGTTATAATAAAGGTGTGGTTTCAAAGGTATCAGGTTTACAGTGTAGGTTGATTTGATATTTACAGACTGTTCTTGAAACCTAATGAAATAAAGTTTGGGAGAAATGAATATCATCTTTTATTAGAGTACAAATGTCTCACAGAATATACAAATCAAGGGCAGCTATTTTAACATAAAGTACAGTGTAAGGTGTATGGTAAATTAAATTAACCCAAAAATGATGAGTTACATTTTGTGCCTTTCAATTTATAGGAAATAATTTAGAATTACAATACATGTATAACATTTTCAACTGAAGTTCATACCTCTGGAATATCAGTGAATGCCAGGGAAGCACCACTGAAGTTCAGAATTTTGTTTAACTCAAGATGAGAAATAGATTCAGTTACATTTTTCTGGAGAACTGCTTTTGCCCTTACACCATGCCACCATGTGCATGCACAACAACATTGCTGTCATCTGCGGCTTTCTCAGGTTCTTCTTTTGACTGGATTTCCCAGTCAAGAGCATGCATGATGTAACTTCTCAGATTTTGTGGTGATGTCTTCACCTGTCCTCTAAAGCCTTGCAGCTTTTCTTCTGTTGTTACCCATTCAAGAAATCTATCAAATAATTACAACATCGATTCTAAATTCAAATACTATAATTAGGACACCGAAATACTTGGAAATCAACACACATGTACATGCAACATCGACATGATTGTAGTGCAAATTATGGAAATGTGGAAGCATACACATGTACCTGATTTACTTACATGTATACATGTACGTATAACCCTTTAATCCCCACCTGAAGGTATGTTATCTGAATTTTAGCTATTTTGACTAATACCGAGGGCTCAGATTTTATTACATTACATAATGGAAGCTAGGGTTGGTCATTATCTATTGGAGGACCTTTTACAGATCCTCCAATAGATAACACAATGGAAACGTAATACTATTATCACAGAGGAATAATAATTCTACATTTATATAGCGCCTTTATCCTAAACGTCCAAAGGCGCTTTACATAGCTGGAAAACAGGCAAGTTAATTTAAAAGAACTATAAAATCTTACGATCTAAGCAATAACTAAACTAATAAAAACTTTCCTTAAATAAATATGCTTTTAACTTTGCTTTGAAGACTCCCACCGAGGGGCATAACTTAACTAATAGTAAGTGGCAACAAATTCCACAGTTTTGGCGCAATAACAGAAAAAGCCCTTTCTCCATAGCTCTTTAAATTGACTGTAGGAACCTTCAGAAGGAACGTATTGGCAGACATAAGATTACGAGGAGGAGTATAGTACTCTACCATATTACGAATGTAAGTAGGAGCCAGATTACTTAGAGCTTTATAGAGATTATTTAGAATTATATTATTATTATCACAGAGGAATGGACCTAATCTCAGAAGTTTACAATGTACATGTAGGTTTCTCTGCCTAAACTAAAGATGTAACAGTTGAGTTCCTTTCAAAAATGTTTTGTTAAATGTATGCTTGATTGACCACCATTGATTGAATGACCCTGGCTTCCCCTGCATGGGGACAAGTGTTGTTTTTGAGAAGAATAACGCTAAAATAAAATGGAATTATGTGGCCGACTAAATATTGAAGGAGCATGCCTTCAGTTTAATTATGTCACATTTATGGTTTTAAGTATCCCATATGGTAAGCTCTGGCTACGGACTTACGGTCAAAATATGTGCGGCTGCACTTTCTATATTAGTTCGTCAACATAAACGGAGGAGTTAACATGGAATGTAAAACATTTATTTGCATCGAGAGGCCATTTTTGCTCTATATCTGGTTATCTATGTTATATTAACACTTAATCCGGTTGACTGGATATACCAACGCTGTGCAGAATCGAGGACCCCATATATTTTTCGCAGAGAAGGTAATGTGCTTAATAACATTGTTTTTTGGTGTACCTCTGTAGACATCAACGAATTCTGAACCACAACCATGACACTTTTTCACATTAGTTGGAAGCTTTACGAGTTCATACCAGTGCGGCGACATACCAGAATTCCAATTTTGCATAAACGAAGCAACCGGAGGGGTTGCCTGAGCTTTATGCCATATGCTGATTAGTATGTGTAGCGTTAAATGCAGGCGCAGTAGGCATTGGTCCTGGGTTAACCGAATTGTGGCTGTAAGTCGTATGCTGATTAGTAGTGCCCGTCGGAATTCGGCGTGGAGCGTCAAAGGCAGATGCAGTAGGCATTGATCCTGGGGTGACCGAACTGTGGCTGTAAGTCGTATACTGATTAGTAGTGCCCGTTGGAATTCGGTGTGGAGTGTCAAAGGCAGATGCAGTAGGCATTGGCCCTGGGGTGACCGGACTGTGGCTGTTAATGGTAGGCTGATTATTTGTAGTGGCCGTTGAAGTGTGGTTTGTCGCTTTGGACGTTGGCTGTCGTTTATTCTGTTTCTTTGATTCCATAGCAGGTGGACGATGACTAGATTGTGGATCCACCAGTAGACCGCTGTCCGCAGCTAATTCAAGGATCTCTTTGCCACGTCTGGCCGCATCTTCCATTTCTCTGCTGTGTTCTTTTTCTTTCCATGTAGCAACCTTTGGATGCACCCTGTTCGAACGATTTTAGCTCTGCGGCTAAAAGAACACTGTCTCTTGTGTCACTATGTGCAGTTTTAAGGAGTGACTGATTTGAGGGGTCTCTATGAGACCAGCCAGCATGGATCACTTAGGCTAGGTTCATTCTAGGGCCTACTTGTGGTGCAAATGCGTTGAATATAAATCATCGTCGTGCATCCGACCATGCTAGTCAAGTAGAGATAAATTGCCTTTGTGGGTTCTGTTGAATAAACGACTTTAGTTTTGCTTTTGCTTTGAAATATGCTTCGTTCAAGGTTGCCATGAGTAGTTAGTTGGTCGCAAAGTTCCTTGATTTTTTCTGCAGCTTCACCGTCTAGCTTTTTAGCAAGTTGATTGCTGCTCTCTTTAAAATGGAACTCGCAACTTTTAATTTTTGACAAAGCCACATCTCCATAAACGTTTTTACGCCGTTCATATTTGCCCCTGCTATGTCTGAGCACCATCCACGTGGGTTAATACTTTTTGATTGCGCTCTACTTTTTAATTGCGCTCATTAAAAATTGTCCAAAAAAGCTCAATATTAACAGTGTTTTCTTTTTCCGTTTCCATCACAGCAAGGGGGATATAGGTGTACGTACTTGCAGTTAGCGTTAAAAAGTTTCTGCACCTTTTCACTTTACCATTAAAGTAGCAAAACTCTTCTTTCACACAATGTTCACCAGACTCGTCCATATTGATTGCAACGTTTATTCTTTCCTTGCTTGTTTTGAAGACATACGGGGGTATATCTGGATTTCCTCGTCTATCGTTTACCTTGAAAATAAGCAGAGGATCTCTCTCATCACAGTACTGCTTAAAGTTAACCAATGCCTCAAAGTTCTCCCCATGTGGATTAATGTCACGCTTGATCCTTTGTTTCTCGTTTGCAATCCACTTCTTGTTGACCACCTTAGAGGCCTCTGCTTCTACTTTTTCCTACGACTCTTTACTCCTTAACGACGATATCAACAGGGCTGACTGGATCTCCGCAGGTTTCAAATTTATTTCTTACAATCATCGCTCTGACGCTCTTACTTGGTTTTTCAGGCTTGTACATTACTCGACAGGTGTGCGTACTATGATGAAAGACCTTGACTCTTTCTTTTCCGTTTTTCAGGTAGCGATGTACGTCATACCTAACGAAGTCCCCTTCTGCTTCACATACTCAGCATTTCTCCTTGCCATTGCTGTCCTTTTTGAATTGGGTGTGATTAGTGAAACCATACTCCAAACTTTACTGAACCATCAACCATTGCATTTAGGTGGGCTGGAAATTCATTGGCTTCTGTTTTCTCAAATTTAGCTGGGGTGTTCTTGTCAAGGCCACACTGTATTTGAGGATCGTTTGGTGATAAGGGAACTGGCGAGGAAGTCTTGACTTTGATAGGTTTTATGGGGTTCGCAACTTTCCCTAGGCTAGAACGAAACCGTTTCGCCTTCCCCGCACTGCCTTTCTCAGGTATCCCTTTCCGTTTACGGGTGGTATTGGGCTTGTTTGGCGGTTTCGATGATGGATTGGCCTGCCTTGATGACTTCGTAGCTGGTTTGAAAAAACCTGATACCGACAAGGAATGAACAGGGTCATCTGGACTGGCTACTGACTTGTTTGATGTATGCACTGAACTGCCAGAAGACCTAGACGGGAATTTGATAGGCGGGGCTGCTGGATTGCTGGACATAGGAACAGAGCCAGTAGAATCTGTAGGAATTGGACTCTTTGGTCTTGGGTCTTTGTTGATTGACTTTGTAAGTGAGTCACAAGGAAGTGGAGTAGTTGGAGTCCGTTCGGAGACCACCTACAATACAATACAATAAAATTATAATCTTTATTTACACCCTTAAAGTGCCACTATGATCAAAAATATACATTTTCTGTTCTCTTCATATTTGGAAAATATAAGTACTCGTTACTTACCTTGCGAAGTTTAAGGTGGCCCGCGGCTATTTATTTTGGCAATTGGGGTCTTTTTAAATCGCGTTTTTGAACAGCTAAACATTATCCGATTTCTGAGAATTTTTG
Organism: Actinernus sp. WN-2022; assembly: GCA_030867875.1. Taxonomy (NCBI): domain Eukaryota; kingdom Metazoa; phylum Cnidaria; class Anthozoa; order Actiniaria; family Actinernidae; genus Actinernus; species Actinernus sp. WN-2022. Next base: position 9,645,198 of record JAOWCC010001751.1, on the reverse strand, counting down.
GACTTTTAATAAAGAATCATCGAATTTTATAAAAAGTACAATTAGAAAGTGATTAACAAAGAATTGCTGAAGATATAAGCGATTTTTGAAAACGTTGTTTTCTAGGAAAGAGCGTATATTTCAAAACCCAAAAGATGGATTTGGTCCATTTTACTTTCAACGAGTGCACAACCTCCAAGGTCTGTGACGGGCAAGTTTCAGGTTAATCGGCACCATACAAGTTTCTCAGCAAACGGCTGATCAATTTTAACCTTAAAATGTTATGCTCATGCATCTGGTTCAACTGCCGGAGAAATATTACGGCAATAATTAAATCGTACATACCATATGGAAGTTCAATACCACTTGAAACTTCTGTGCCAAAGGCAAGAAGATCGGAAAACCGCAACTAACGTTATGCGGCGAACGAAGTAAGATAGGTTATTGCTGAATATTTGCGAAAATCGAGAAATTTGTATTCTTTCGGCGTCAAAAAAATTAACTCTTTTGTTTTTCTTAAGTTCCTAATATGACTTACAGTAGCATATTTTAAAGTACCTTACCGAGTTTCAGCGCGCTTTGACCATACGCTTTTGAGAAATAAATGCTGTAAACTTCAGCTTGTGCGAGACTTCTAAAATCTAAATGCTTGGAAAACCCCTCATGATCGCTAAATTATTCAATGTGTTTGTTTTGAATTTCCGCACGGGTTCTGCCACTTGGGAATCGCGAGGCAAGGAATAATTAAAATTAATATTGAAATTAAAATTAAAATTAAAATGAGGATTAATTTTGCAAGTGTAAGTAAGGTATTTGTAATAATAGTTCCAGGCTGAATAATGTTTTGGTGCCAAGGAGTATCCTACTGTGGAAACGTTCTTCAAATGTTCTCCCCTCGTCGCTACTTACTACCATGTGGACATAACACATGACACCTGTTTCATGGGTTACTGCACACAGCCATGAATTACAATGTAATCCTCATTTTAATTTCAACAATAATTTTAATTATTCCTTGCCTCGCGATTCCCAAGTGGCAGAACCCGTGCGGAAATTCAAAACAAACACATTGAATAAATTAGCGAACATGAGGGGTTTTCCAAGCATTTAGATTTTAGAAGTCTCGCACAAGCTGAAGTTTACAGCCTTTATTTCTCAAAAGCGTATGGTCAAAGCGCGCTGAAACTCGGTAAGGTACTTTAAAATATGCTACTGTAAGTCATATTAGGAACTTAAGAAAAACAAAAGAGTTAATTTTTTTGACGCCGAAAGAATACAAATTTCTCGATTTTCGCAAATATTTAGCAATAACCTATCTTACTTCGTTCGCCGCATAACGTTAGTTGCGGTTTTCCGATCTTCTTGCCTTTGGCACAGAAGTTTCAAGTGGTATTGAACTTCCATATGGTATGTACGATTTAATTATTACCGTAATATTTCTCCGGCAGTTGAACCAGATGCCTGAGCATAATAGTTTAAGGTTAAAATTGATCAGCCGTTTGCTGAGAAACTTGTATGGTGCTGATTAACCTGAAACTTGCCTGTCACAGACCTTGGAGGTTGTGCACTCGTTGAAAGTAAAATGGAACAAATCCATCTTTTGGGTTTTGAAATATACGCTCTTTCCTAAAAAACAACGTTTTAGAAAATCGCTTATATCTTCAGCAATTCCTTGTTAATCACTTTCTAATTGTACTTTTTATAAAATTCGAGGATTCTTTATTAAAAGTTCAAAAAATCTCAGAAATCGGATACTGTTTAGCTATTCAAAAACGCGATTTAAAAAGACCCCCGTTGCCAAAATAAATAGCCGCGGGCCACCTTAAATTCAAAACTCGTACGGGAAGTGCCATTATTTTA